>CM050163.1:12505269-12647508 GCA_027410445.1 Discoglossus pictus | reverse complement strand
AACCCCCCATCTTCATCCTCAACCCCCCATCCTCAACCTCAACCCCCATCCTCAACCCCCCTCCTCAACCTCAACCCCTCAACCCCAACCCACCTCCTCAACCCCCCTCCTCAACCCCCATCCTCAATCCCCCTCCTCAACCCCCCATCCTCATCATCAACCTCCCTCCTCATCCTCAACCCCCTCCTCAACCCCCCATCCTCATCCTCTCTCCTCAACCCCCTTATCCTCAACCCCTCCTCCTCATCCTCAACCTCCCTCCTCATCCTCAACCTCCCTCCTCAACCTCCCTCCTCATTCTCAACCCCCCTCCTCAACCTCACCTCATCCTCAACCCCCTCCTCTGCCTCCCTCCTCAAACCCCCATTCTCAATCCCCCTCCTCAACCCCCCATCCTCATCCTCTCTCCTCAAGCCCCCCTCCTCTACCTCCCTCCTCAACCCCCATCCTCAATCCCCCTCCTCAACCCCCATCCTCATCCTCAACCTCCCTCCTCATCCTCAACCCCCTCCTCAACCCCCCATCCTCATCCCCAACCTCCCTCCTCATCCTCAACCCCTCCTCAACCCCACCATCCTCAACACCCCCCATCCTCATCCTCTCTCTCCTCAACCCCTTATCCTCAACCCCCCTTCTCAACCCCTCCTCCTCATCCTTAACCTCCCTCCTCATCCTCAACCTCCCTCCTCATCCTCGCCCCATCCTCAACCTTCCCTCTCAACCCCCCATCCTCATCCTCAACCCCCCATCCTCATCCTCAACCCCCTCAACCCCGCTTCTCAACCTCAACCCCCTCAACCCCAACCCACCTCCTCAACCCCCTCAACCCGCCTCCTCAACCCCTCCTCATCTCCTCAACCTCCTCCTCATCCTCAACCCCCTCCTCAAGCTCCCTCCTCATCCTCAACCCCCCATCCTCAACATTTCTTCTAAACCCCCATCCTTATCCTCAACCCCCCATCCTCAACCCCCTATCCTCAACCCCCCTCCTCAACCTCAACCCCCCCTCAACCCCAACCCACCTCCTCAACCCCCCTCCTCAACCCCCCATCCTCAACCTTCCTTCTCAACCCCCCATCCTCATCCTCAACCCTGCATCCTCAACCCCCTCCTCAACCTCAACCCCCCTCCTCAACCTCCCCCCTCAACCCGGCGCCGGCGAGCATGTGACGTCACATGCACACCGCTTCATTCGCATATACCGGGTGCGCACCCGGTATATGCTAATGATGCGGGCGCATGTGACGTCACATGTGCGCTGGCGCCGGGTCAAGGAGCGGAGGTCGTAGCAAAAGCAGGTAAGTGAGGGAGAGGGGGGAGGTATTTAGGGGGGTTTAGGTGGAGGAGGGGGGTTGAGGGGGGTTTATGCTGAGGAGGGGGAGGGAAAGGACACAGGGGAGGAAAGAGACACGGGGGTAGAGAGACACGGGGGGCTTAGAGACACAGAGCACACATGATGGGGGGTAAGAGCCACACACGGGGTGTTAGAGACACACACGGGGGGGTTAGAGACACACACGGGGGGGTTAGAGACACACACGGGGGGGTTTTAGAGACACACACGGGGGTTAGAGACACACACGGGGGGTTAGACACACGGGGGGCTTAGAGACACAGAGCCACACACGGGGGGGTTAGAGACACACACGGGGGTGTTAGAGACACACACGGGGGGGTTAGAGCACACTATGGGGGGTTAGAGACACACACGGGGGGGTTAGAGACACACACGGGGGGTTAGAGACACACACGGGGGGGTTAGAGACACACACGGGGGGGTTAGAGACACACACGGGGGGTTAGAGACACACACGGGGGGTTAGAGACACACGGGGGGGTTAGAGACACACGGGGGGGTTAGAGAGACACGGGGGGTTAGAGAGACACAGGCGTTTGAGTGACTCGAGTATAAGCCGAGGGGGGCCCTTTTTTGCCTTAAAAAAAGGGCTGAAAAACTCGGCTTATACTCGAGTATATACGGTACATAGATTTTACATTACTCCCTCCTCATCCTCAACCCCCTCCTCAAGCTCCCTCCTCATCCTCAACCCCCCATCCTCAACCTTCCTTCTAAACCCCCCATCTTCATCCTCAACCCCCCATCCTCAACCTCAACCCCTCATCCTCAACCCCCCTCCTCAACCTCAACCCCCCTCAACCCCAACCCACCTCCTCAACCCCCCTCCTCAACCCCCCATCCTCAATCCCCCTCCTCAACCCCCCATCCTCATCATCAACCTCCCTCCTCATCCTCAACCCCCTCTCACCCCCATCCTCATCTCTCTCCTCAACCCTTATCCTCAACCCCTTATCCTCAACCCCTCTTCCTCATCCTCAACCTCCCTCCTCATCCTCAACCTCCCTCCTCAACCTCCCTCCTCATTCTCAACCCCCTCCTCAACCTCACTCCTCATCCTCAACCCCTCCTCTGCCTCCCTCCTCAAACCCCATTCTCAATCCCCCTCCTCAACCCCCCCATCCTCACTCTTCCTCAAAGCCCCCCTCTCTACCTCCCTCCTCAACCCCCATCCTCAATCCCCCTCCTCAACCCCCCATCCTCATCCTCAACCTCCCTCCTCATCCTCAACCCCTCCTCAACCCCCCATCCTCATCCCCAACCTCCCTCCTCATCCTCACCTCCTCAACCCCACCATCCTCAACACCCCCATCCTCATCCTCTCTCTCCTCAACCCCTTATCCTCAACCCCCCTTCTCAACCCCTCCTCCTCATCCTTAACCTCCCTCCTCATCCTCAACCTCCCTCCTCATCCTCAGCCCCCATCCTCAACCTTCCCTCTCAACCCCCCCATCCTCATCCTCAACCCCCCATCCTCATCCTCAACCCCCCTCAACCCCGCTTCTCAACCTCAACCCCCCTCAACCCCAACCCACCTCCTCAACCCCCTCAACCCGCCTCCTCAACCCCTCCTCCTCATCCTCAACCTCCCTCCTCATCCTCAACCCCCTCCTCAAGCTCCCTCCTCATCCTCAACCCCCCATCCTCAACATTTCTTCTAAACCCCCATCCTTATCCTCAACCCCCCATCCTCAACCCCCTATCCTCAACCCCCTCCTCAACCTCAACCCCCCTCAACCCCAACCCACCTCCTCAACCCCCCTCCTCAACCCCCATCTCAACCTTCCTTCTCAACCCCCCCATCCTCATCCTCAACCCTGCATCCTCAACCCCCCTCCTCAACCTCAACCCCCCTCCTCAACCTCCCCCCTCAACCCGGCGCCGGCGAGCATGTGACGTCACATGCACACCGCTTCATTCGCATATACGGGTGCGCACCCTGTATATGCTAATGATGCGGCGCGCATGTGACGTCACATGTGCGCTGGCGCCGGGTCAAGGAGCGGAGGTCGTAGCACAAGCAGGTAAGTAAGTGAGGGAGAGGGGGAGGTATTTAGGGGGGTTTAGGTGGAGGAGGGGGGTTAAGGGGTTTATGCTGAGGAGGGGGAGGGAAAGAGACACAGGGGAGGGAAAGAGACACGGGGGTAGAGAGACACACGGGGGGCTTAGAGACACAGAGCCACACATGGGGGGGTAAGAGCCACACACGGGGGGGTTAGAGACACACACGGGGGGGTTAGAGACACACAGGGGGGTTAGAGACACACACGGGGGGGTTAGAGACACACTCGGGGGTTAGGAGACACACACGGGGGGTTAGACACACGGGGGCTTAGAGACACAGAGCCACACACGGGGGGGTTAGAGACACACACGGGGGTGTGTTGAGACACACACGGGGGTGTTAGAGACACACACGGGGGGGTTAGAGACACACATGGGGGGGTTAGAGACACACACGGGGGGGTTAGAGACACACACGGGGGGGTTAGAGACACACACGGGGGGGTTAGAGACACAACGGGGGGTTAGAGACACACACGGGGGGTTAGAGACACACGGGGGGGTTAGAGACACACGGGGGGGTTAGAGAGACACGGGGGGGTTAGAGAGACACAGGGGTTGAGTGACTCGAGTATAAGCCGAGGACCTTTTTTTTGCCTTAAAAAAAAAAAGGGCTGAAAAACTCGGCTTATACTCGAGTATATACGGTACATAGATTTTACATTACTCCTTAGCAAATAACTAGAAAACTATAAAACCTCAGTCTTTGTATTTACACCCTGAATCTGTTTTTGTGTATATATTTATGTCTGTGCAAACCCAGAGGCTTCTCTCTCTTGTGACTAACAGGACCCCAATATGAAAATCTATATCCTCAATTAATTAATGATGAAGGAGAATATGAGAAGTCTGTTTACCGGATGGAAATACATTCAGATCCCTGTACCGGTGAGTGATAATAATAATAATATATTTGTATTGAGAAGGGGAGGGAGTGAGAGAGAGAGAAGGGGAGGGAGTGAGAGAGAGAGAAGGGGAGGGAGTGAGAGAGAGAGAAGGGAGGGTGTGAGAGAGAGAGAAGAGGAGGCAGTGAGAGAGAGAGAAGAGGAGGGAGTGAGAGAGAGAGAAAGAAGAGGAGGGAGTGAGAGAGAGAGAGAGGAGGGATTGAGAGAGAGAGAAGAGGGAGTGAGAGAGAGAGAAGAGGGAGTGTGAGAGAGAGAAGAGGGAGTGTGAGAGAGAGAAGAGGGAGTGTGAGAGAGAGAGAAGAGGGAGTGTGAGAGAGAGAGAAGAGGGAGTGTGAGAGAGAGAGAAGAGGGAGTGTGAGAGAGAGAGAAGAGGGAGTGTGAGAGAGAGAGAAGAGGGAGTGTGAGAGAGAAGAGGGAGTGTAAGAGAGAGAGAGAGAGGGAGTGTAAGAGAGAGAGAGAGAGGGAGTGTGTGAGAGAGAGAGAGGGAGTGTGTGAGAGAGAGAGAGAGGGAGTGTGTGAGAGAGAGAGAGAGGGAGTGTGAGAGAGAGAGAGAGGGAGGGAGTGAGAGAGAGAGAGAGAGAGGAGGGATTGAGAGAGAGAGAAGAGGGAGTGAGAGAGAGAGAAGAGGGAGTGTGAGAGAGAGAAGAGGGAGTGAGAGAGAGAAGAGGGAGTGAGTGAGAGAGAGAAGAGGGAGTGAGAGAGAGAAGAGGGAGTGTGAGAGAGAGGGAGTGTGAGAGAGAAGAGGGAGTGTGAGAGAGAAGAGGGAGTGTGAGAGAGAAGAGGGAGTGAGAGAGAGAGAAGAGGGAGTGAGAGAGAGAGAAGAGGGAGTGAGAGAGAGAGAAGAGGGAGTGAGAGAGAGAAGAGGGAGTGAGAGAGAGAAGAGGGAGCGAGAGAGAGAAGAGGGAGCGAGAGAGAGAAGAGGGAGCGAGAGAGAGAAGAGGGAGCGAGAGAGAGAAGAGGGAGCGAGAGAGCGAGAGAGAGAAGAGTGAGTGAGAAAGAAAAGAGGGAGAGAGAGAAGTATGAGTGAGAAAGAAGGGAGGGAGAGAGAAGGGAGGGAGAGAGAAGGGTGAGCGAGAGAAAGGGGGGAGAGCAATAGAAGGTGGGAGAGAGTGTGAAGGTGGGAGAGAGTGTGAAGGGAAGAGGGAGAGAAGGGAAGAGGGAGAGAAGAGAGGGAGGAGAGGAAAGGTAACACATAGCGAAGGGAGTTAGAGAGTTGCATGTGAGAGGGGGTGGTAGGAAAGGTGAAGATAGATAGGGGAGGAGGAGTAGAAATAAAGAGGAATAAGATTGAGAATGGTTCACGTTATACAGGATCGAGTCACGTTATTATGATCACCACCTACTTTTGACGTCAGCAGCGCGTAACCAATAAAATACGCCACAAGTCGAGAGCTCGATTGGTTGGTTTATAAGGTGACATGTAGAGATATAGCAAACATATCAACCATCGCTGTCGTTGGTAAAAGTGCAATTTATCCAACTTTGAAAAGGGAATCAGTGACTTTTGGGCTAGTGGTTGGAGTATTTCTGGAACAGCGCAGTTTGTGAACTATTCATGTGCTGCTGTGGTTAAAGTGTACTGTGACTATACAGACGGCAAAATTGCGAATAAACGGTATAGAAAATGTGAAGCACCACGTGCCACTGATGTCAGAGGTGAAAGTCAGCTGTGAAGGTGGGTGAGAGCCAACCGACACGTTACAATTGAGCAACTCACCATCCAAACGATCCAGGGGGCTACCAGATGTGTATCTAAAATGGGTCTCTGCAGCAAAAGGCTGGTCATTGCACCCATGCTGAGGAGGGTTCATCATCAGAAACTGCTTCGATTTGCGCAGTACTGAAATTGGACCTCTTCTGATTGGCAGAGGGTTGCCTTCACTGATGAGTCACGTTTTCTGCTCCATTGACTGGACAGACTCTCTGCAACTGTTGTTGGAAGAACACAAGCTGGTGGTGGCAGCATTATGGTCTGGGGAATGTTTTCTTTGCATTGTCTGGGTCCACTCATACCTCTGGAAGGCACTCTCAGCCGATTGGGTTATCTATCCATCCCATACATGTTGACTATCTTCCCAGGAGCAGATGGGATCTTCCAGCAGAGCAATGCATGACAAAGACTTCCAAGGGCTTCCCTGGCCCCCAAATTTCCCCGGTCGAGGTGGTCAACATCAAACACCTGTGGGACCACCTCGATCGCCATGTTCGCATTATGGATAATTCACCACGCACTCTTCAGCAGGTGTCGGATGCACAGCAGTCTCCTTGGCTCCAGATACCCTTGCCAACCCATCTAGCTGCTGTCCGTGCAGCACAATGCCATTCTTCGAGATAGCTGGTGGTCATAATAATGTGACTCTACTGTGTATATACAGTATATATTCTACATTATATATATATATATATATATATATATATACATATATATATATATATATATATACATATATATATATATATATATAATGGATATAAAAAGTCTACACACCCCTTTTAAAATGTCAGGTTTCCTTGCTGTAAAAAAATGAGACAAAGATAAATCATTTCAGAACTTTTTCCACCTTTAATGTGACCTATAAACTGTACAACTCAATTGTAAAACAAACTGAAATCTTTTAGGTAGAGGGAAGAAAAAATATAAAAATAAAATAATATGGTTGCATAAGTCTGCACACCCTTAAACCAATACTTTGTTGAAGCACCTTTTGATTTTATTACAGCACTCAGTCTTTTTGGGTATGAGTCTATCAGCATGGCACATTTTGACTTGGCAAGATTTGCCCACTCTTCTTTGCAAAAACACTCCAAATCTGTCAGATTGCGAGGGCATCTCCTGTGCACAGCCCTCTTCAGATCACCCCACAGATTTTCAATCAGATTCAGGTCTGGGCTCTGGCTGGGCCATTCCAAAACTTTAATCTTCTTCTGGTGAAGCCATTCCTTTGTTGATTTGGATGTATGCTTTGGGTCGTTGTCATGCTGAAAGATGAAGTTCCTCTTCATGTTCAGCTTTCTAGCAGAAGCCTGAAGGTTTTGTGCCAATATTGACTAGTATTTGGAACTGTTCATAATTCCCTCTATCTTAACTAAGGCCCCAGTTCCAGCTGAAGAATAACAGCCCCAAAGCATAATGCTGCCACCACCATGCTTCACTGTGGGTATGGTGTTCTTTTGGTGATGTGCAGTGTTGTTTTTGTGCCAAACATATCTTTTGGAATTATGGCCAAAAAGTTCAACCTTGTTTCATCAGACCATAACACCTTTTCCCACATGCTTTTGGGAGACTTCAGATGTGTTTTAGCAAAATGTAGCCTGGCTTGGATGTTTTTCTTCGTAAGAAAAGGCTTTCGTCTTGCCACTCTACCTCATAGCCCAGACATATGAAGAATACAGGAGATTGTTGTCACATGTACCACACAGCTACTACTTGCTAGATATTCCTGCAGCTCCTTTAATGTTGCTATAGGCCTCTTGGAAGCCTCCCAGACCAGTGTTCTTCTCGTCTTTTCATCAATTTTGGAGGGAGAGGCAGTTCTCGGTAATTTCGCTGTTGTGCCATATTTTCTCCACTTGATGATGTCTGTCTTCACTGTGTTCCATGGTATATCTAATGCCTTGGAAATTCTTTTGTACCCTTCTCCTGACTGATACCTTTTAACAATGAGATCCCTCTGATGCTTTGGAAGCTCTCTGTGGACCATGGCTTTTGCTGTGGGATGCGACTAAGAACATTTCAGGAAAGACCAACTAGATCAGCTGAACTTTATTTGGGGTTAATCAGAGGCACTTTAAATGATGGCAGGTATATGCTGACTCCTATTTAACATGATTTGGAATGTGATATCTTAATTCTGAACACAGCTACATCCCCAGTTATAAGATGGTTTGCAGACTTATGCAACCACATTATTTTTATTTTTTATTTTTCTTCCCTCCACCTAAAATATTTCAGTTTGTTTTTCAATTGAGTTGTACAGTTTATAGGTCACATTAAAGGTGTAAAAAGTTCCGAAATATTTTATCTTTGTCTCATTTTTTTACAGCACAGAAACCTGACATTTTAACAGGGGTGTGTAGACTTTTTATATCCACTGTATATATATATCCCTTCTTTCCGTTCCTTATCCCTCTTCCCTCTCTCTTTTTCTCCCTCTCTCCCATCCTCCCTCTCTCTCCTTATAACCTTTCTTCCATCTCTCCTTCCTCTCCCTCTTGTTACTTCTCCCTCTCTCTAATTTCTCTCCCTTGTCCCTTCTCCCTTTTTCCTATATCTCTCCTTCTCTCTTTCTCCCTCTCTCTACTTCTCTCTCTCCCTTCTCCTCTCCCTACCTTCTCCCTCTCTCTACTTCTCCCTCTCCCTTTCTATTTTCCCTCTCCCTGCTCCCTCTCTCTAATTTTCTCCATCTCCCTTCTTGCTCTCTCTCCCCACTTGCTCCCTCCCCCTCTCCTCCCCCTTTCCTTTTAACTTTTGTTTTTCCCCTCTCCCTCTCTCCCACTTCTCCCTCTCCAGTCTCTCTCTCTCTCTCTTCTATCTCTCTCCCGCTCTCTCTTCCTCTCTCTCTCTCCTATCTCTCTCCCGCTCTCTCTTCCTCTCTCTATCACCTCTCTTTCTTCATTTCTCTCTCTTTTCTCTCCCTCCTCTCTCTCCTTTCATTATCTCTCCATCTCCCTCTCCTTCCTCTCTCACTCTCCCTCTGTCTCCTCTTCCTCTTTATGTCTTCTCCCCATTTTTCTCCATCTCTCTCATTTTTCTTCATCTATCTCTCTCTATCTCTCCTTATCTCTCTCCCTCTCTCTTTCTCTCCCTCCCTCTCCCTTTCTCTTCCTCCATCTCCTTTTTCTCTCTCTCCTTCCTTTCTCTCCTCCCTCCCTCCTCATCTCTTCCTCTCCTTTCTCTCTCCATCTTTCTCTCTCTCTCTATCTATCTATCTATGTCCCTGTCCATCTCCCCCCTCCTTCCTCTCTTTCCTTTCAATCTCTTCCTCCCTTTCTCTTCCCATGTCTCCCTTACTTTCTCTCTCCATCTCTATCTCTCCTTTCTCTCTCTCTCTCTCTCTCTGTCCTACTCCCTCACTCCTACCTCTCTGTCCTTTCTATCTCTTTCTCCTCTCTTCCCATGTCTCCCCCTCTCTCTCTTTCTTTTTTTCTGTCTCTCTCCAACCCTATCTCTCCTTTCTCAGTCTCTCTGTCCATCTTCCTCCCTCCTTTTTATTTGTTCCTCCCTCTCTCTCACCAATGTCTCTCTCCATCTCTCTCACCCTCCCTCCCTATCTCTCCCTCTCCTTTTTCTCTCTCTCTTATCTCACCCCCTCTCTCCATCTCTCCCCCCTTCTATCTCATCCTCACCCTCTCTTTCCATGTCTCGCTCTCTCTCCCTCCCTCTTCTTTTCTTCTCTCTCTCCATCCCTATCGCTCCTCTCTCTCTCTCTCTCTCTCTCTCTCTCTCTCTCTCTCTCTTTCCATCTCCCTCCTTCCTTTCTCTTCTTTCTATCTCTTCATCCCTCTCTCTCCCCATGTCTCTCTCTCTCTCTCTCTCTCCATCTCTCCCCCTCCCTCTTCTTTGCCTCCCTCCCTCCTCTCTCTCCTTTCTATCTTGTCCTACCTCCCTCTCCCGTCATGTGTCTCTCTCTCTCCCTTCCTCCCTCACTCCTCTTGTCTGTCCGTCTGTCTCTCTCCCGCACTCCCCTTGTCTATCTATCTAACTCTCCCTGGTCTGTCTGTCTGCCTATCTCTCCCTCAAACCCCTTGTCTCTCTACCTCACTCCCCCTTGTCTGTCTGTCTGTCTATTTCTCTCTCTTCCCCCCCCCCCCCCCTTACTCCCCTTGTCTCTCTACCTCACTCCCCCCTTGTCTGTTTCTCTACCTCACTCCCACTTTTCAGTCTGTCTCTCTCTCTCCCTCACTCTCCTTATCTCTCTACCTCACTCCCCCTTGTCTGTCTGTCTGTCTATTTCTCTCTCTCTCTCCCCCTTACTCCCCTTGTCTCTCTACCTCACTCCCCCCTTGTCTGTTTCTCTACCTCACTCCCACTTTTCTGTCTGTCTCTCTCTCTCCCTCACTCTCCTTATCTCTCTACCTCACTCCCCCTTGTCTGTCTGTCTTTCTATTTCTCTCTCTCTCCCCCCCTTACTCCCCTTGTTTCTCTACCTCACTCCCCCTTGTCTGTTTCTCTACCTCACTCCCACTTTTCTGTCTGTCTCTCTCTCTCCCTCACTCTCCTTATCTCTATACCTCACTCCCCCTTGTCTGCCTGTCTGCCTCTCTTTCCCTCACTGCCCCCTTGCCTTACCTTGTCTTCATGCTGCTGGTGTGTGGCTCCTCCCCCTGGCAGCTCCTCCCTGGGTCAGCCCCTGCTCTGCCTAGTCAGATGACTAGGAAGTGATAGTAGGGGCTGCGGAGACACAGAGAGATGCAGAGGCCTGCGGGAAGGGGCAGGTGTGGGCCAGGTTAGGACCCTGGCGGGCCGTAGTTTGAGGACCCCTGCATTAGACCCAAAGTCTGTAATCTAATTAGAGGACAAGTATCTGAAACATATTTTATGTAACATTATTTCTTCTGCAAAAGAAGCTGTATTATATTCAGAAAGCATTGGAATATTTTGTCTCTTACTATGTTGTTCCCATTCTGGATTAATGGGTGGGACAGTAGATTTTGCATTCTAAGTTCAATTTCTTTCATACTATCTCAGAAAACTTAGTGCCCATTTTATTAACCACATCTACCGTTTTATTCTTATTACTATTTAATCTCTATGCTCTCAACAACTGTGAGCTAGGTAATCCTTTTTTCAAAGATACAGGATAAAAAAAGCATGTAAAAGATTTTTTTATCAGCATATTAACTATACAACGTTGCCTATGCATGCAAAATATGTTTATCCAACAAATTAATGTAAAATGTATCATGTCATAGTTACTTTAATAGAATTCCCAATAATATTCTCAAAATTAAAACTAATTAATTTCCTATTGTGGTCAAAAGAGTAATACAAAATACATGGTATTACTCTCAGTAATCAATTGAGATTTAGAATACACTCTGCCTGAAGAATATCAGTATAGTTACAAAATATCAATTGTCTTTAATATACCCAAAGGTCTTTAAAGGAGCACTAAACCCTGTATTTTTTTTTACTTTACATAAAAATGCTATAATTTTTATAAACATTTTCGCGAAATAAACAAAATATTTTGAGCTTACTTGCTTTACTTTACATCCCATCCGTATTGCTCTGTATAAAAGCTGACACTTTATCTTACATTCTCCCTCGTTGATATCTCTCCACTTACAACATGACAGGGGGGGTTGTTAGTGTTATTTAATTCAAATAAATATAAAATCATACTAAAGTTAAACGAAATACCATAATTAACAATAATTTGTAATTCACACCTTTCCAATTAGCTATAAATTGGTTTTAGATTAGTAATTTACATTTAGAAGTATATTAAAACTCTGGTTTTAAAATAATTTACTCCTGGTTCTTATATTCCCAACAGGTGGATCCAATATTTTGAATAACCCTGAAGAGAATCACATTTCTCTTAGTTCACCAGATTGTGTGTTGGAAGATTTCAGTGTATCACATAGTTATCTGGCAGCAAAGCCAATAACTTTTACAGGAGAAAAAACATTTGCATGTTCTGACTGTGGTAAATGTTTCAGTCAGGCCTCGCATGTCAAACAACATAAGCGAACTCACACAGGAGAAAAGCCATTTGTATGTTCTGAATGTGGGAAATGTTTTGGTCAGGCCACACATCTCAATCAACATATGAGAACTCACACAGGAGATAAACCATTTGTTTGTTCTGAATGTGGGAAATGTTTCAGTCTGTCCACAACGCTCAATCGACATATGAGAACTCACACAGGAGAAAAACCATTTGTATGCTCTGAATGTGGGAAATGTTTCAGTCAACACTCAAGTCTTAATGAACATAAGAAAACTCACACAGGAGAAAAAACATTTGCATGTTCTGAATGTGGGAAATGTTTCAGTCAGGCCACAAATCTCAATCGACATATAAGAACTCACACAGGAGAAAAACCTTTTATATGTCTTGAATGTGGGAAATGTTTCAGTCATTTATCAAGTCTTAACGAACATAAGAAAACTCACACAGGTGAAAAAACATTTGTATGTTCTGAATGTGGGAAATGTTTCAGTCACGTCACAATTCTCAACCAACATATAAGAACTCACACAGGAGAAAAACCATTTGCCTGTACTGAATGTGGGAAGTGTTTCAGTCAGGCTTCATATCTTAAAACGCATAAGAAAACTCACACAGGAGAAAGACCATTTGCATGTTCTGAATGTGGAAAATGTTTCGGCCTAGCTTCACATCTTAAAGCACATAAGAAAACTCATACAGGAGAAAGACCATTTGCATGTTCTGAATGTGGGAAATGTTTTGGTCTGGCTTCCAATCTTAGAGCACATAAGAAAACTCACACAGGAGAAAAACCATTCTCATGTTCTGAATGTGGGAAATGTTTCAGTCGGGCTTCACATCTTAAAACACACAAGACAACTCACAAAAGAGAAAGATAATTTATATATTCTGATTGTGGAGAGTGTTTCAGTGAAAACTCAAATTTCAATATATATGGGACACCACACACAGAAAAAAGTCCATGTAAAAGACCATGTGTGTATTCACATGTGAGCAGCGTGTCAGTCAATTCTTAAATCTGAATGTTCATAAAAACAAATACACTGGACAAAAATTATTTGCATGTTCTAAATTTGTAAAATGCTTCCGTCAAATCTCAAATGACATATCTACATGACACATCATGCAATTCTACCAAGATCACATCATTATAAATAATCAAAAACATTTGGCAAACTCATTAAAAAATATATTCAGTCTTACATATGTTGTCTCACACAATGGATATCTGAATTGTAATGCATGTTAATAGAACTTTTCAGAAGTACTGTTCTTTTAGTAAATTCTATTACTGTATTATTAGAAGATGTACTAGGAGGCTGCACTTCTTCTGTGCATCATTGCTATCTGTGTGGTTACTAGTTGCCTTTTGATGTAAAGGACCCTGAAATTATGGACATCATGCTGAGCAATCATAATCAATTTGGGAACCTGTAAACTAGTTTATTTATATACAGTGCCTTGCAAAAGTATTCACCACCCTTGGCCTTTTATTGTGTTTTGTTGCCTCACAACCTGGAATTAACATGGATTGTTTGAGGATTTGCATAATTTAATTTACAGAACATGCCCACAAATTTGAAGATGTCTTTCTTTATTGTGAAGTAAACAACAAATATGACAAAATAACAGAAAAAGTCAATGTGCATAACTATTCACCCTCCTAAAGTAAATACTTTGTAGAGCCACCTTTTGTGGCAATCACAGCTCCAAGTTGCTTTGGATAAGTCTCTATGAGCTTGCCACATCTTACCACTGGGATTTTTGGCCATTCCTCCTTGCAAAACTGCTCCAGCTCCTTCAAGTTGGATGGTTTGCTCTTGTGAACAGCAATCTTTAAATCTGACCACAGATTTTCTATTGGATTGCGGTCTGGGCTGTGACTAGGCCATTCCAACACATTTACATGTTTCCCCTTAAACCCCCCAAGTGTTGCTTTAGCAGTGTGTTTGTGGTCATTGTCCTGCTGGAAGGTGAACCTCAGTCTTAGCCTCAAATCAAGCAGAGTGGTACAGGTTTTGCTCAAGAATATCCCTGTATTTAGCACCATCCATCTTTCCCTCAACTCTGACTAGTTTCCCAGTCCCAGCTGCTGAAAAACATCCCCACAACATGATGCTGCCACCACCATGTTTCACTGTGGGGATGGTGTTCTTTGGATGTGATGTGTTGGGTTTGCACCAGACATAGCTTTTTCTTTGATGGCTGAAAAGTTCAATTTTAGTCTCATCAGACCAGACCACCTTCCTCCATACATTTTGGGAGTCTCCCACATGCCTTTTCGCAAACTCAAAACATGCCATTTTGTTTTTTTGCTGAAAGTAATGGCTTTCTTCTGGCCACTCTGCCATAAAGCCCAACTCTATGGAGTGTACGGCTTCTTGCCATCCTATGTACAGATACTCCAGTCTCTGCTGTGGAACTCTGCAGCTCCTCCAGGGTTACCTTAGGTTTCTGTGCTGCCTCTGTGATTAATGCCCTCCTTGCCCGGTCCGTGAGTTTTGGTGGTTTGCTGTTGTGCCATGTTCTTTTCATTTGGTTATGATAGATTTGATGGTGTTCCTGGGGATCATCAAAGATTTGGATATTTTTTTATAAACTAACAGTGACTTGTACTTTTCAACAACATTGTCCCTTACTTGTTTGGAGAGTTCATGGCAGTGTTTAGTTAGTGGTGCCTCTTGCTTAGGTGTTGCAGCCTACTTCACATAAAATTCAGATTAACAAAATATTGAACTTATGGCTGTAATTTAACAAAATAGGTAAAACGTCAAGGGGGTGAATACTTTTGCAAGGCACTGTATATTTTTTAAATAGTCTTTTATAAATGTTTTTTTTTTAACTCACATTAAACTTATTGTGTTCTGCGTTGGTTTTGTTACATCAACCAAGGCATTGAGCCTATGGGTCTGTTAACAAAAAACTGTACGCTGTATTTGACAAACTGTGTATATACTCTGTTTATAAGTGATACTATAATGTATAGAATGATACGTCTTTATTTTATAGATATTTCTAATAAGTTAAAGTGATTGTTGAGCCTATTGTCATTAAACATTTCACCTTATCTTATAACAAAATAGTTGTTTGTTAGAATTCATTTGATGTGTCGATACTTTATAATCTCTTGTTACTGAATGTAACTATACAATTGTCGTTAAATATAATTACTTTAATTTCTCTGTAAATTATTGTTAATTGCTACTAATGCTTAAATGGATACTGAATTCACAATATGTGTTCAGAATGATCAGATGGAGAGCGTAAAAGCATGTGAAAAAGATACATCTTGGCATTTTCAAGGCTTGGATATTTTTTTTATCCTTTTCCATTTTTTTAAAGTTCCAGTACCTTGTTAGGTCTTTTCACAGTTCTTTTCTGCTCCCCATGGCTCAGTATCTAGCCTGCTCAGTGCATCCATGTGAGAGTTAACAAACTCATTGACTAGTTATACACAGACACTAATTGCAATTTAAAAAAGCTACAGGTGTGGGATATTAAGCTTTAATTACCATTTTAACCTGTGAGTGTCACCTTGTGTGTCTGTAACAAGGCCAAACATTCAAGGGAATGTAAACTTCTGATCAGGGCCATTTCGGTGATTTCTGTTATCATAGTGATTTTAAAAGGAGCCAAAGAACTATGTGATAATAAATGGCTTTATATGATCACTATCCTTCAATAAAATATATATTTTTTCTCATGATCAGTCATATATTTTTTTTAAAAAATGTCACAATTTCTGCCAGGGTATGCAGACATTTGAGCACAACTGTATAGTGCCCTGAGACAAAATATGGCTTCTTTGTCCAAATGTCAGGTTTCCTGTTTCGGTTTCATCTTTTCAGTTAAAATGAACCTTCTACCCTCTCTAATGTACCTATTTCATTCTGTCCCTATAGCCCTTCATTATAAGGAATCAGATACCTTTCAACAGCAAATTTTTAACTTCATCTGGCAAAATAAATCTCACAGAATATCTAAACAAATAATATTTAAGCACAAATCCAAAGGAGGCCTGTTCTGCCCAAACAGCTAGCATTCATCCCATTAGCTCATTAAGTAACACACCAACCCTTCATGGAAAACCTTATGATGGATCCTTATATATGGGGTTCTATAATTTGGCTACGAAACTACAACGTCATCTTCTAAGAGTTGGCTGATGGTATATTGATAGCACTATCTTATCACGCAATCATCTGTGAGATCATTGTAATATTCCTTTACAAGAACATTTTACATTTTGTAGGATGAAACACTTTCTCTATAGCTCAGAACTGTGAGGAATTGACTCTGCTGGGTTTTGAACCCTGGTCCCCAGGCTGCTATACCTCTTCCCTACCACTGCGCCAGCCTGCCTCTTGCAGATTTGCCTGAGATCTGATACCTTGACTCTAAAAGCAATGCAATCAGTGACAACTCTCTTTAGCTGTGTCTGGTCAGCTGTCTGGTTCTTGGCCTATATAAGGCACTTCCTGTCTCTGTATCCTTGCCAGATTATTGTGTGGTTTCTGATCACTTCAATAAAGCTTGTTCCTGTTTCACCTACAAATTGCTGAACTGGATTATTGCTGACCTTGGCTGCTGGTCTCCACAACCTTGTGATTCCATATCATTACAGAATAATCTGGCGCTGTCATGGAGACCGCCGGGTCAGATTCTGCATTGGCCAAGCAGGTTGCTTTATTTGCAAGAACTGTGCAGACCCAGGCACAGACCATTCAAGTGCTGCAGGACCAGGTAGCTGAACTGCAGGCCCAACAGGTTGCTTTTACTGCAAGAAATGTGCAGACCCAGGCACAGACCATTCAAGTGCTGCAGGACCAGATAGCTGAACTGCAAAATAAAATTCAGTCAATGCACAGTGAGTATACCAGCTACAGGGCACGAGATGTTACACCTGCACAAGATGCCCGCTTGCCCCTACCAGAAAAGTTTGGAGGAGATTGCAAAAATGTAGGGGTTTCCTAAATCAATGCCGTTTGCACTTCATGATGTTACCTCAACGATTTCCATCTGAAATAGAGAAGGTGGGATTTATTTTTTCCTTATTCAAAGATGAAGCCCTGGCTTGGGGTTCCCCTCTTCTGGAACAGGACAGTCCAGTCTTGGGTAATCTAAATGACTTTCTTGAGGCCATGTGCCTAGTTTTTGATGACCCAAATCGATGTGCTACAGCAGAAGCCACTCTCCTTCATTTGCATCAAGGGAGGCGCTCGGTGGCTGAATATGCTGCTGAATTCAGACAGTGGGTTGCTGATACTACCTGGAACCAATCAGCCCAGAGGTTCCACTTCAGAAAAGGTCTCTCAGAAGCTATAAAAGATGAGCTAGCTCGTGTTGATCTTCCTGCTGACTTTGATGCATTTGTGCGTTTGGCTATCCGTATTGATCGGAGACTTTCTGAAAGAAGATTGGAAAGACAGGGCTCTTTTAGACCAAGTACTACTCCAATTTCCTATTCAAGAACTTCTACTCCGATCCCACAAACACCTACAGACTCTGAGCCAGAGGCTATGCAGATAAATCTAATAAGAGGGCCATTATCCAACGAAGAAAAACAGTGGCGACGCACTCACAATTTATGCCTGTATTGTGGTAGTGCAGCGCACTATGCCATCAATTGCCCTAGCAAATCCAAAAGAACAATAGCTATGGCAGCTGAGGGTGCACAGATTCAACACCAATCCCAGATTTCAGATCAACTGAATTCCGTCACACAACCCTTGTTTTCTCTGGCTCATGGTGAAGAGGGTATGTTGACTCAACATCCTTATTTTGTGGTGCCTATCACTTTGCAATGTGGTAATCGTAAAATTTTAACTACAGCTATGATAGATTCTGGAGCAGGCGGAAACTTTATGGACATTAAATTTGCAGCAGGAAATAGAATTCAGTCTATCCCTAATTCTTCACCTGTGTTAATGGAGACAGTTGACGGTTCTCCACTTACGTCAGGCCCGGTTACACATGAGACTGTGCCCTTAATGTTGACTGTGGAAGTGAATCACCATGAGACTATATCTTTCCACCTAATTTCCTCAACACAGTTTCCAGTGATTTTGGGGGTACCTTGGCTTGCTCTGCATAAGCCAGAGAGTGAATGGAAGATCAGAACTTTGTCCTTTCCTTCAGAACACTGCTTAATGAATTGTCAACCCTCTAAGGTAACACCTGTTGCCACAACAATTAATGAAATGGTTGCTACAAACTTGACTAAGCTTCCTCTACAATATCGGGATTTTGCAGATGTCTGTGATAAGAAGAATGCTGATCAGCTTCCACCACACAGGCCTTATGATTGCCCAATAGAGCTGTTGCCTGGGGCTGCTATCCCATTTGGCCGTATATATTCCCTTTCTGAGCCTGAATTGAAAGCTCTTCGTGAATACCTACAAGAAAATCTTGCCAAAGGCTTTATTCGACCATCTACTTCTCCAGCAGGAGCTCCTATTTTCTTTGTAGAAAAGAAAGATGGCAGCCTACGGCCATGCGTTGATTACAGGGACATTAATAACATCACTGTTAAAAACCGCTACCCCTTGCCTCTGATTCCTGAACTTTTGGAGAGACTTCGCTCAGCTAAAATATTTACGAAGCTTGATCTTCGGGGGGCATATAATCTGGTTCGCATAAGACCCAATGATGAATGGAAAACAGCTTTCAGAACCAGGTACGGGCATTACGAATATCTAGTAATGCCTTTTGGGCTGTGTAATGCACCTGCAACTTTCCAGCATCTTATCAATGATGTACTATGAGATCTCCTGGATCAGTTTGTTGTGGCATATTTGGATGATATCCTAATATTCTCTGATAATCTTGAAAACCACAGAAAACAGGTCCGTATAGTTCTAGAGCGCCTTCGTACCCACCGCCTATACATTAAACTAGAAAAATGTGAGTTTGAACAAACAGAAATTCAATTCCTGGGGTATGTAATAACTCCCAAAGGTTTAAGTATGGACGCAAGTAAAATTAAAGCTGTGCTGGACTGGCCCATCCCCAAGAATGAAAAAGATGTTCAGAGATTTGTGGGGTTTGCCAATTTTTACAGGCGTTTCATTAAGAATTTCTCTGCCGTTATTACACCGATCACTGAACTCACACGTAAAGGGACTCCTTTTCAGTGGTCCGATAAGGCGGATACCGCATTTTCCCGATTGAAGACTCTGTTTACCTCTGCCCCTGTCCTGGTACATCCTCAGCCGGAATGACCATTTATTGTGGAAGTTGATGCTTCTGATTCAGCTGTTGGTGCTATACTGTCTCAAAGGACTGGACCTAAGATGCTGTTACATCCGTGTTCCTTCTATTCCCGCCAGATGGTGCCAGCAGAAAGAAACTATGACATAGGGAATAAAGAACTTTTGGCTATAAAAGCTGCCTTCACCGAATGGAGACATCTCTTGGAGGGAGCTACCCATCCAATTACTGTCCTCACAGATCACAAAAATCTGGAATGTATTCGATCAGCAAAGAGACTGTCAGCCAGACAAGCACGCTGGTCCCTATTCTTCTCGAGGTTTAATTTTTTGGTTACATACCGTCCTGGCTCCAAGAATGGTAAGGCGGATGCCTTGTCTAGAATAGCTGACCCCCTCCATACTACCGTAAACAAGACCACCATCTTGCCGGAGGATATATTTATAGGAGTTACATTTCCTTCTGATCTGATGTCTCGCATTAAAAAGGGCTACGCTGAAGACCCAGTTCTTCGTGATCCTCCTCGTGACCTCCATATGACGATGCTTAATGGGTTTTGGATTTTTCAACAACGTCTGTTTGCTCCCGAGTCAGTGCGACTGGACCTTTTACGTCTCTACCATGACTCAAAACCAGCAGGTCATCCAGGAATCCGAAAGACGCAAGACCTACTTGCCCGATCCTTTTGGTGGCCGAAGTATCATGAGGATGTTAAGAAGTATGTGTCCTCTTGTGATGTATGTGCCAGACATAAGACTCCTCGCTCATCCCCTGTTGGCTTGCTTCAGCCTCTTCCGATTCCTCATCGTCCCTGGGGATCTATATCCATGGACTTTATTGTGGAACTACCTCCCTCTAAGGAACACACTACCATTCTTGTTGTTGTGGACAGGTTAACTAAGATGGGTCATTTCATACCAGCTCGTGGTCTCCCTTCAGCTAAACAGACGGCTGACCTGGTTATTCGGGAAATATTTTGCTTGCATGGAGTGCCTGATGAAGTAGTTTCTGACAGGGGAGTGCAGTTTACGTCTCGTTTTTGGAAACATTTTTGTTCTAATCTAGGTATTAATGTAAATCTGTCATCAGCTTTTCATCCACAAAGTAATGGACAGACTGAGCGAACCAACCAGACTTTGGAGCAATATTTGCGGTGCTATATTAGTTGCCTGCAGGATGACTGGCTAGATTTTCTACCCATGGCGGAGTTTGCCTATAACAATGCCCAACACTGCTCCACTTCTTTGAGCCCATTTTTTGCCAACTATGGTTATCATCCGACCTTTCTAGTCAGTCTCCCAATTACTACTTCCATTCCTGCTGTCACTGACCGGCTAACCGCCTTATGTGATTCCCAAGCACTGTTGAAAGAGACTCTTTTGGAGGCTCAGGAATGTTACAAAAGAGCTGCTGATAGGCATAGAAAGGAGGCCCCAGTCTATCACGTTGGTGACAAGGTGTGGCTGTCAACAAAGAATCTTAAGCTTCGGATTCCTTCTCATAAATTGGGTCAAAGGTTCATGGGACCTTTTGAGATCATTGCTGTCACTTTCCGTTTGCAACTCCCGAATTCCATGAAAATACATCCAGTGTTTCACGTTGCACTGCCTAAACCTTTTCATGAAAATACTTTCCCTGGCCGAGCCCTGCCTGCCCAACCTCCAGTCCTCGTGGATGGTGAGGATGAGTACGAAGTGGAAAAAATTCTTGACTCCAGGATCTTCCGTAACAAGCTTCAGTATCTGGTTCGCTGGAAAGGCTATGGTGAGGAGGAGAGTTCGTGGGAACCATTGGACAATATTCGCGCTCCTGATCTCCTTCGGTCTTTTCATGTGCAGTACCCTGCTAAACCAGGTAATAGGGCATCCAGAGGCTGCACCTATAGAGGCGGGGGTAATGTGAGGAATTGACTCTGCTGGGTTTTGAACCCTGGTCCCCAGGCTGCTATACCTCTTCCCTACCACTGCGCCAGCCTGCCTCTTGCAGATTTGCCTGAGATCTGATACCTTGACTCTAAAAGCAATGCAATCAGTGACATCTCTCTTTAGCTGTGTCTGGTCAGCTGTCTGGTTCTTGGCCTATATAAGGCACTTCCTGTCTCTGTATCCTTGCCAGATTATCGTGTGGTTTCTGATCACTTCAATAAAGCTTGTTCCTGTTTCACCTACAAATTGCTGAACTGGATTATTGCTGACCTTGGCTGCTGGTCTCCACAACCTTGTGATTCCATATCATTACAAGAACACACCTTAGGTAAACCCACTTCAAATTGGCTCACTGGAATCTGCCACAAGGCTCCACTTACCAAGGGCATCATAAGTCTTTTATATGATATTTTCAATTCAGGCTCTGCCACAAATTTAAAATATGTAATCTCTTGGTAACATGACCTGAATGTTACTGGGGACCAGGAAACTTGGCCAGACTCATGGCAAAACCTCACTAGAATCTCACTCAATAGTAGCATTTTAGAGTCTTCTATAGAACCCCACCACAGGATATATATCATTCCTGACAAACACCATAGATTGAAGCTTGCCCTTAGTCCCAACTGCTTGTCCAGAGATAGGATATTTTCTTCATGTTTGGTGCCTCAGACATCTTTAATATACAGCTGCATCCACTGTAGCTGTACAGGGTATAAGAACAAATAGAATACAGTATTAACAAATTCAGAAAATGGAGGGGCCTGTGTTGAGCTTAGAATCTTTGTAGAATGTGCTTTTTTCCAAAGCACCCTACAAGACTGAAAACTTACTTCTTACAATCTAAAGGGAATGCAAGATCCAGAGATAGGGGAAGAGTAACATATAAGGAATAGCAAGGGTCAGGAAAGAAGTGAAAGTTAGAAAGATTTGTATTGACTGGGAGAGGGTAGGGATCTGGGGTGACAAGCTCCAGAATGTAATATGTTGTCTGACCCCTAGTGGTGAGAAATATAATCTGAAAACAGGAAAGCCAGTTGATTTCCATGGCTCTATAAACTGAATTTGAAAAGGTGTGGGAAGGTGAGAGGGGGCAGTGCTCCCAGGATTTCACAGAAGTAGCAGGCCTGGATATTGTGATAGATTAGCACTAAAAGGAAAATGGAAACATGGTATGAGGGACAGATAGAACATGAAGAGAGAGGAATAAAAGAGAGATGTAGAAAGATAACGTAAAGGGCAGGAAAGGCTTGAGACATGAGGAAGAGGAGAGTTAAGGAAATTATGCAAACCCTGAATGGGGGGCTTGAGCCAGCAGGATAAAGCAAACAATTGTTAGGGGTTGAAAAAAAATGCTAGAGATAATCTCCCCAAATATAATAACACACATCTAGTAGTAATATTAATAGAGCTATTAACTCCAGGGATGGGGCAGCTTCCATCACTTTCTCCATACCTGCTGGCTTATCAGGATCATTGCTCTCAGGATTTCACAGAAGTAGCAGGCCTGGATGCAGGAATAGATTAGCACTAAACGAAAATGAAAACATGGTATGAGGGACAGACAGAAAATGAAGAGATTGAAATGAGGGAGAAAGAAAGAGAGAGAGAACTAAGGGACAGGTAAGGCTTTAGACATGTGAATTAAATCTCATATTAAGTTTGTTCCAAAAACTCAACCCTTTATTAATAATCCATGCTCCTGTTACTATTTCATTCTTGAATGAATTATTACCAAAAATTTGTTTAAGGTTTCCAATTAACAACATTTGATTTTCAATTTCACTCCAAGTCTGTGACAACATCTTGGTGTTGTGATAACAGTTCAAAATCGGATAGCCTAAACCACTTTTATTTAAACGCCTTGCCATAATGGTCTTTTTAACTCTAACTTGTTTTCCATTATGTATGAATCTATCCACTACACACTGAAATTATTTAATCAAGTAAGATGGAAAACTAATTGGAATACAATGAATTAGGTAGTAGAATCTTAGAAGTAAGGCCATTTTGCTCTCTGCAATCCTTCCGGAGAAGCATAGGTTCTTTTCAATATAGTTTTGCATAATTGATGGGTATCATTTTTTCTGGGTCCTTATTAAAGGCATATCTAAGTTTCCAGGGTTATTAATTGTTTGCATTCCTTCAGTAAACACAATAATTTATATATGCAGCACATTAAATAAAACGTTTTATTTGTATTAATATCTAAAAATCCATCTAATGATTATGTTGACACCCAGCATTAGGGAAGCAATTTTTAATAATTTCTAACCTTCTGTGTCTTCCTCAGTCAATAGGAGAGACCTGATGTCAGCACTGAGGTCACTGCTTCCTGCGTCTGCTCTCTGTGCTGCCCCGGCCCCTCAACACAGACAAAACACTTTGCCTCACTACATATCCCAGGCTGCTTTGCAGCACAGTCAGGAGCCAAGATATTTACACAAATGTTTCAGATGCTCGAAGTCCCTCCTGATTGGCCAAAATGAATTTGCCTGGGTTTCAAGGGGTGTCTACTCTCATTTTCAACTGTCAGAAATTACAAGACATTTTGCTAACTTCAAGATACGTTTTTAAATGTTTATTTTGGTATTTTTCATGCAAATTTTTTTGCATACACTACTTATTCTACTCTGATGCACTCATAATCCAGGAAACTTAGTTATGCCTTTAAACTCTATTTCCAAATTTGTAATCTTATTAGTTTGTCATTTAAAGGGATATCTTTGTTTCAACTCATTGCTCTTATCTGGTGACAAATTCCAAAACCAGATCTTCTGTTTTTTTGAATATTCAACTTATAGTTAGAAATAAAGCTATAATTCCTAATCAAGTCCTGTAGATATACCAAAGATTCAGAGGGATTAGTTACAGAAAGGACTATGTCGTCAGCAAAAAGTATTACTTTATGTACCATATTGCCTATTCATATACCTTTTATCTCAGGTGTATTCCTTATAGCTTCTGCTAGGGGTTCTATCATCAAGATGTCTAAGATGTCTAACAAGAGAAATATAGCAGGGATTTTCTTTGCTTTCAAGTGATTAGATTTATTAACCTCCTGGGATAATCAGATTTTTTAGGCATATATATATATATATATATATATATATATATATTAGAGATGTCAAGGACAGTTCGCCCGCAGACTATTCGCAGCGATTTTGGCTCACTCGCAGCGAACGGCGGACACATGCACTTTTCGGTCCGCCCCCTATTCTTTATCATTGAGGAAACTTTGACCCTGCACCTCACAGTCAGCAGACACATTCTAGCCAATCAGCAGCATA
The DNA here is from genome assembly GCA_027410445.1 of Discoglossus pictus. Taxonomy (NCBI): domain Eukaryota; kingdom Metazoa; phylum Chordata; class Amphibia; order Anura; family Alytidae; genus Discoglossus; species Discoglossus pictus. The sequence continues at coordinate 12,623,079 of CM050163.1, read as the reverse complement.
CACTCCCTTCCAGAGCCTTCCATCTGAAGGACAGCATCCATTTTAGAATCATTCTGAAGCTGCATTCGTTGTGAGAGGACAGATAGTGTAGCTGCTGGAGATTTAATAGGGAAATAGATAGCCAGGCTGTGTATTTATCTTCCACTACAGACCTGAAGGACTCATCTGATATCTGCTGCAAGGACAGCAACCCAAAAAGCCCTTTTTAGGGCTAGAATATCATTTATTTTATTTTATTATTTTTTTCTGTGTAATCTAATTGCATATGCCTGCCTGCCAGCGTGTGTGTGTGACAGGCTAACAACTAACAGCTTATATTGTGCTTATTTTCACTACTCATACCTGGTGGTGTACCATACATTGAAAACAACCATTTTTTCCTATAATCTAATTTCAGTTGCCTGCCTGTGTCAGGCTCACAGCTAATATTCTGCTCTGTTTCACCAGTCATAGTTGGTGTACCATACATTGAAAAAAAACAACCCCTTCTTCCTTTAATCTAATTTCAGTTGCCTGCCTGTGTCAGGCTCACAGCTAATATTCTGCTCTGTTTCACCAGTCATAGTTGGTGTACCATACATTGAAAAAAAACAACCCTTTTTTCCTTTAATCTAATTTCAGTTGCCTGCCTGTGTCAGGCTCACAGCTTATATTGTGCTCAGTGAAATAAAACAACACATTTTTTACTGTAATAGATTGAATAGCAATTGCCTGCCTACAGGCGTGTGTGTGAAGCCTATTGCATCTACTCTGCCAACTTTTGCCAGTGCACAGTGATACGTCATATCTGGTGCAACCGTAGTGTACAGTGACATAAAACAATACTTTTTTGACTGTAATCGATTGAATATCAGTTGCCTGCCTACAGGCGTGTGTGTGAGGCCTACAGCGCCTACTCTGCCAACTTTTGCCAGTGCACAGTGACACTCATATCTGGTGCAACCTAGTGTACAGTGAAATAAAATAACCCTTTTTTTACTGTAATCGATTGAATATCAGTTGCCTGCCTACAGGCGTGTGTATGAGGCCTATTGCGTCTTCTGTGCCAACTTTTGCCAGTCCACAGTGCCACTCATATCTGGTGTCACAGTAGATTGCATGCATAGTACCACTAATCAAAAAAAATGACAGGCAGAGGCAGGCCACCCTGCAGAGGCCGTCGTGGTCGTGGTGCTGTGATTCCCTTTGGCCCTCGAATAATGCCCAGTTTTCAGAGGCCACGTACCCTGAACTTAAAAAGTTCTGAGGACATGGTTGACTGGCTAACACAGGACACCCAATCTTCTACAGCTTCCGCTCAGAACCTAGACGCACCATCCTCCCCCAGCTTAGCTTCGGGCACCTCTCCAGTTAGCACTCGCCCGCCTGCCGCCACCACCTACACTAGCACCACAGCCGCTTCACTTGATCCGTCAGCAGAGTTATTTGCACATCCTTTGGAAGAAATGAGTGATGCGCAAACATTAGTGCCAGAGGATATAGATAACAGGGATATGTCCCAGTCAGGACGTACGGTCTGATGATGATGATGTTGTACCCGGTGCTGCTTCCTTTGTTGAGTTGTCAGATACAAGTGAAGCGGTTGATGATGATGATGCGTCCGTGGATGTCACGTGGGTGCCCGCTATAAGAGAAGAAGAACAGGAGGAAAGTTCAGATGGGGAGACAGAGAGGAGGAGGAGACGAGTTGGAAGCTGGGGGAGGTCGTCGCAAGTAGCTAGTGGCACAGTCAGACAGCATGCATCGGCACCCGGGGTCAGCCAGACAGCTTGCCAGTCAACGCATGCTGTTGCCACCACCAGAATGCCGTCATTGCAGAGCTCAGCAGTGTGGCAATTTTTTTGTGTGTCTGCCTGTGACAACAGCGATGCCATTTGCAACCTGTGCGAAAAGAAACTGAGTTGAGCGAAGTCCAACACCCACCTAGGTACAACTTCTTTGCGAAGGCACATGATGTCACATCACAAACGCCTATGGGATCAACACATGAGTACAAGCAGCACATAAAGTCAAAGCCGCCATCCTCCTCCTGGTCCAGCATCTTCAGCCACGTCAACCACTGCTGCCCTGCTTGCCCCCTCTCAACCATCCTCCACTCCGTGTCTCGCCCTGAGCAGTCCCTGCTCATCTGCCCACAGTCAGGTGTCTGTCAAGGACATTTTTGAGCGTAAGAAGCCAATGTCACAAAGTCACCCCCTTGCCCGGCAACTGACAGCTGGCTTGTCTGAACTCTTAGCCCACCAGCTTTTACCATACAAGCTGGTGGAGTCTGAGGCATTCAAAAAATTTGTAGCTATTGGGAAACCGCAGTGGAAGGTACACGGCCAAAATTTCTTTGCACAAAAGGCAATCCCCAACCTGTACTCGATTGTGCAAAAGGAAGTAATGGCATCTCTGGCACACAGTGTTGGGGCAAGGGTCCATCTGACTACTGATACCTGGTCTGCAAAGCATGGTCAGGGTAGGTATATCACCTACACTGCGCATTGGGTAAACCTGGTGACGGCTGCCAAGCATGGAATACGTGGCTCTGCAGAGGAGTTGGTGACACCGCCACGACTTGCAGGCAGGCCTGCTGCCACCTCCTCTACTCCTCCTACTCCATCCTCTTCCATAACCTCCTCGGCTGAGTCCTCTTCTGCTGCTGCTATGTCTTGCTCCACATCAACGGCACCCCCCCAGCTCCACAGGTACTATTCCACATCCCGGATACGGCAGTGTCACTCCATCTTGGGGTTGACTTCCCTGAAAGGAGAGAGTCACACCGGACCAGCACTCCTTTCCGCCCTGAACGCACAGGTGGATCAGTGGCTGACTCCGCACCAACTGGAGATCGGCAAAGTGGTTTGTGACAACGAAGACATTTTTGGCGGCATTGAATTTGGGCAAGTTGACACATGTGCCGTGCATGACACATGTGTGTAATCTGATTGTACAACGCTTTGTGCATAAGCACCTAGGCTTACAGGACGTCCTGAAGCAGGCCAGGAAGGTGTGTTGCCATTTCAGGCGTTCCTACACGGCCATGGCGCACTTTACAGATATCCAGCGGCGAAACAACATGCCAGTGAGGTGCTTGATTTTCGACAGCTCCAACAAGAAAAGGCCATTAACGAGTATTTGTATGACCGGGGTGCTAGGACAGCCTCTGCGGAGCTGGGGACGCTCATGTTCAATGCCTGTAGGCTTATGCGTCCTTTTGAGGAGGTGACAAACCTGGTCAGTCGCACCCAGGGCACCATCAGCGACATCATACCATTTGTTTTGTTCCTGGAGCGTGCACTGCGAAGAGTGCTGGATCAGGCCGTAGATGAGCGTGAAGAGGAAGAGGAAGAGTTGTGGTCACCATCACCACCAGAAACAGCCATTTCAGCATAGCTTGCTGGACCTGCGGCAACGCTGGAAGAGGATTGTGAGGAAGAGGAGTCAGAGGAGGAATGTGGCTTTGAGGAGGAGGAGGAAGACCAACCACAACAGGCATCCCAGGGTGCTCGTTGTCACCTATCTGGTACCCGTGGTGTTGTACGTGGCTGGGGGAAGAACATACCTTCAGTGAGATCACTGAGGACGAGGAACGGGAAATGACTAGCTCGGCATCCAACCTTGTGGCATTAACTCAAATTTCACTAATTGTAGAGCAACAGGGCAGCTATCCTCTTTTCTAAAGATCTTAATATATATATATATATATATATATATATATATATTCTACTAGAAATCTTGTTCCATCTACATGTTCATATTCTCAGAGTCACTGATAGTTGGGTTACCTCACTTTTCTCCTGTCAGAAGCATCACAGACTGCATTCAGCACTGACTTTACCTCAGAGTCACACATTACAAAACTCTCTCAACTGTCAGTTACTGGCTACCTCATAACATTCTAACTTCCAGTTAACTCCTTATCAACTGGACGCAATAAACGTACAGTAATGAACATAACATAACATATTACATAACTATATATAGGCATACTGTAAAATCCTGAACCCAGTACCACAACCACATAAATAAGAGTCCAAAGGACTGGTGGTCAGGAGAATCATGACACCTTACCCCCCAAACTCCTATTCTCTAGCAATAGCAGAATTACAAGCTGATTTAACTAAGATTATTAAAGCAAACAGCTAAAATACCTTAAGATCTTTTTAACTCTATCTTAGCGTAGTAGAAGTTTTTTTCCCCTCAATATCTAAACCATTCAATATTTTTTTGTTTTGATATTTATAAAACTGTTGGGACAGAGCGAATCTACCACTCTGGGGAGGGGGGGGGGGCAATGCCTCCCCTCCTACCCCCTACTTCCCTGATCCCACCTGCCTCCCTCCCACACTCCCTTGGAATCACTAGATGCTGTATTTCTATTGATCCATTCCCTGTGCGTCTTTTGGCCACGGAGGGAATCCCGAGTGACATCACGTGTGAGTGATGTCACGTAGGATACCCTGCACCTGCCAGAAAATGCACACAAAGGGGAACAATACAGATACAGCATCTGGTGAGGGAGTGAGAGAGGGTGCAGGACTGGGAAGTGGTAGGAGGGGAAAGGGTGGGATGTGGCAGGGGGCCAGGGGTATATATGGCCAGGTTAAAGACCTGGTGATTGTGGGAGGGTCCCTCTCTTCCTCCACCCTTTATAAACCCACGCCCACTTCCTCATGTGCACATGCTTCCAGCTCCACCTCCTCGTCATGCTGTGTGTGTTGCCCTGTTCTTACACTTGCTGCTTTTTCATTCCTGACTGTACAGTTTTTTTCCATCCAATTTTGCTTCAGTATCTGTGAGTTTTTATTCACCTTTCCTGATGCGTCCTTTTATAGCACATATTAGCGAAGTCTAATTGATTGCCTTTCACTTAATTTCAATTTAAAGCTCGTTATACAGTTTGTTCGTATTTTAACATGCTTACTTCCTGGTTTCGGCCGAGATCTCGTGTCTTGCAAGATTGCAGACATTTTGGTAGGGGAATAAGGTCATTATCCCGCTCATTGCGAGATTGCTGCCATTTTTTATATGTTTAGCACGCGGAAATCTCGCAAGATTTCAGGAATTTTAAGTACATCATGTTAAATATCACATATTAATCATTACCACATCTAAAATTCTGTTTATTATGAATATGAACAGTTCTATATCAAATGTATTTATACAGTAGAATCCCGATTATCCAGCACCCAACTAACCAGGACTCTCAAGAAACCGGCACCGGCATCAATTCCCCATTTTCAAAAAACTCCTGCTAAACTGGCATAACCTGCACTATATAGCACTATCCGGAGTTTGAGACTGCAAAAAAAAAAAAGCTAACTTTTAAAAAAAAAAAATTTTGGGGCTTAAATGGCCCAGTTTTGGTGCTAATTCCTTTTAAAGGCATTTTGAGGGGTTTTGGGGGGTTTAAGAGTCGGTTAGACCCTTAAATTAGTGAACTCCCGATTAACGGCAAAGTGGGTGCCGGATAACGGGGGTTTTACTGTATATATGCAGGGAAAAGAGACATGGAGGTGTGTCAGTATTTATATATATGTGTGCAAAAGTTCAGACACATATATTTTGACTTTCATTCTAAAAGCGGTTGGAAAAAATAAGTGTTAATAAAGCCCCAGGTCCTGATGGAATCCATTCAAGGGGACTGGAGAAAGGCAGAGGTGATACCTATATTTAAGAAGGGAGCAGGAGCAAATCCGGGGAATTATAGACCAGTGAGTCTCACTTTGGTAGTGGGAAAGCTTTTAGAAGGGTTATTAAGGGATAATATACAGGAATATATCTATTCAAACAGGATTATAAGTAGGAGCCAACATGGATTTATGAAGGATAGCTCATGTCAAAGAAACCTAATTAGTTTCTATGAGGATGTTAGTAGGAACTTGGATCAAGGCAACTCAGTGGAAGTAGTCTATCTGGATTTTGCAAAGGCTTTTGATACAGTGACACATGGGAGACCTATTGAGAAAACTAAGGGATACAGGAATTACCATAAATATTTGCTTATTGATTGAGAGCTGGCTAAAAGACAGGAAGCAAAGGGTTGTTGTAAATGGAACATACTCCAATTGGACTAATGTGGTAAGTGGGGTTCCTCAGGGCTCAGTATTCGGTCCCCTCCTTTTTACCATATTTATTAATGACTTGGAAGTGGGATTGGAGTGTGGTGTCTCCATTTTTGCTGATGACACAAAGTTGTGCAAGGTAATTAAATGAGAAAATTATGTACTTTCCCTCCAAAAGGATTTGCATAAATTAGAGGAATGGGCATCTAAGTGGCAGATGAGATTTAATATGAATAAATGTAAAGTTATGCATCTGGGAAGAAAAAATAGCCATGCAATTTAAAATCTTAATGGAGCAAATTTAGGGGTATTAGATATTGAAAGGGATTGGGACTACTTGTGGACAAGGTAACAGTGCTCAATGCCAATCAGCAGCTGCAAAGGCAAATAAAATATTAGCATGTATTAAGAAGGGTATAGAAGCAAGGGAAGCAAATATAATTCTGCCACTATACAAATCCCTAGTACGCTCTCATTTGGAATATGGAGGACATTTGAGAGCTAGAAAAAGTACAGAGAAGGGCAACAAGGCTAATAAAGGGAATGGAGGGGCTAAGTTATGAAGAAACACTTACGAAATGAAACTTATTTACTCTAGAAAAGAGGCGTTTAAGAGGGGATATGATTACCTTATATAAATATATCCAGAGTCAATACAAGGCTTTGCCAAGGGAACTTTTTGTGCCAAGAGGTTTTCAACTGACAAGGGGACATCCTTTGAGATTAGAAGTAAAAAGATTTCACCTTAATGAAAGAAAAGGGTTCTTCACAGTAAGGGTGGTTAATCTGTGTAATTCTCTACCAAAGGAGGGGGTGACAGCGAATTAGATAGATAACTTTAAAAAGGGAATGGATATATTTTTAAATAAAAAGGGCATTAAGGGCTATCCTGGATAAATAGAGAGGGGGTATTGATCCAGGGATGAATCCGATCGCCAGTATCTGGGGTCAGGTAGGAATGTTATATTTTTTTCCCTGTTGAGACAATTGGCAGAGTTTTTTTTTCTTTATGTCTTCCTCTGGATCAATGAACAATAAATCCACGTATTGCAGATCAGAGGAGATCTAAAAATGTTGAACTTGATAGATTAAAGTCTTTTTTCAACCTAAATTACTATGTAACTATGTAACTTCATACATGGCTTGTGAGGGGATTCAGTATAGTATGTTAATTATTTTATTGTAAACAAAACAACAAAGTCAGAGGTGCTCAATCAGAGAATGAACTAACCTTAATAGGTTAGTTCTATGGCTATGATAACCCATTCTGAGAGCAACCTCTTTTAGCTCACAGGGAGAAATACACTCACAAGAGTGACCCAGCCCCAAAATACCAGGCAATTCTACCCTGACAGGAGAAACAGCAAACCCCAGACGCGTTTCGGCCTTTATGGGCCTCATCAGTGAGGTGCAGCAGAACTCCCTAAGGCACAGTGAGCAAGGGGTCCACTTCTGGAGTCCCGTATACCTCTTAGGGAGATTAATCCCTATGGGTAATTTGCATAGACAAAGTCAGAGGTGCTCAATCAGAGAATGAGTGATAACCCACTCTGAGAGCAACGTCTTTTAGCTCACTTGTGCCCTTCACAGGTAGAAATATCCTGTAATATATCAGTCTCAGAAGAGGGATCCAGCACCGACATACCCGAGGGTGTGTGGTCAGTATCCATCATTTATGTGTCCAGTGCGTCCTGTTGTATTCAGACATTATTCAGGCAATTCTAATCTATTATTTATTAATGAATGTTTACTTTTTGGTCACTACAGCTAGGTACTAGTCACTTTTACTTATATTATGTTTTGGTTAGGGCTATTACATTTTAATTGGCAACATTCGCTAATCATTTTGAACAGATTGTGTATAAATCCTCAGCCCATCGAGGGCATCACATACTCTATTTCATTTGTAACTATTATCGATTACCTTCTCAAACTCAAACCCAACACTCTCAGAGGGCTTCATTCCCTCCTCACCCACCCCTCTTAAGTCACACTCTAGTCAGTATTATGAGTATTATTAAGTTACGAAACCAAAATACGAGACGCGTTATGACCCATTAAGACCTCGTAAAAAATGGCCGAAACCCTCGCACATAACAACATAAAAAACACAATAAATACACCCAACAAATACATAAATAGCTTACCTACAGCAAGAGGGGGCACCCAGGACCTTGAAAACTGAAGTTAAACCTCAATTTAACTCCAAATAAAAGAGTTTAGACACCCAAAAATTCCCTAAACGAGAGAAAAAATGGCCGCCGAACAAAACGAAAACGAGGTTAAAGGACCCTAAACACACAAAACACCACCAAACACCTACGGATTTTCCGAAAAAGTTGGACGACATCCGAGAACAAGGACGCTAAATCAGCCACAGCCGCATACCACACATTAGGCGCCATTTTAGAACACTAACTTATACAATCCGGAAGTACACTGCTACCCAAACGGATTTGCCTCGCACACGCACACTATTACCCTGCACACATTCATGACGCTTACACAGCAGCTCCACAGCACTGATGATGCAGCAACATGAAAACAGATTGCCAGCTCTTCAACACAATGCTTCCTGCATATATTACTTCACAATAGGTAAAGTATATTAATTTCTAATTTTATTAATTATTCATTGCCATACCAAAAAAAAACACCAACGCTACTCATAGCATACAAACAACTAAAAGCCTCGCAATGAGCGCCAAAGACGCTCAGTGTGAGGCACGCGATGAGCGCCGAGGGGGGTAAGCGAGAGGCTCGCAATGAGCGCCAAAGGATCTTAAAACACCAACAAAATTAATTTGCATGCAAACAACATTACCTGCCTCCACCCCTCTTGCCGTCATTTTTTGACAGGCAAGTCGCTAGTATGAATATAAAGTCCATCCCCACAACTTCTTCTACTTGTATTGTGCACCACAGGCTGAACATGATGAGGCCAGTCAGCCTCCCCCTGTCATTATGCCTTCACATTATTTATCTCCTAATCTGAGGAGAGACATAGTAGAGGTTAATTTAGTGTCCAATCTTATGTCCTCTTCAGATTCATCAGAGCCCTGTACGCTATTGGTCTTAGCTTTTGGTATATATAGGGATGTGGTATGCTCTGTTTTTTTGCAACGGCGTAAGGAATTAGATGATCACTTGCATCTGGTAGTCCATCTGGCCTATAGATATGGTGGTTATGCGTTTATGATTATCACCACTTATTTGCTTCTAAAGCAGCAGCAGCATGGCACCAATTCCATTATCAAGTAAATTGGTCACTGCTATAGCATGATTTATTTTGTAGGCACTTTGCAAGGCTGAGAGCTCCGGGACGTCAATATTGCCTTTTCACCATTTCAGAATTCTATTTTTTGGCACAATTACACGCTAATACCCCAAATTCTACTGTATCAGTTACCGAGTTTCCTAATCAGTCCTGTCCAGCCCGCCGCTGCCTTGGCAGACCAGTGTTATATCTAAGATCTACTCCTATCTTTACTAATTTTAATTCCAGAGGCTGTAACTTTTCTGTTTGTCGCCTCCTGCATGTGTGCGCTAACCAAGCTCACGCTACGATCATCTGTCCAAAGCTGAATACCAAATGACAATTAACTTTGGATATCGCTCAATTTTCTCAGTTATTGTTTGGTCATCCCTCTAAACAAATGGTCACTTATCTGATTTCTGAGTTCGCTAATGGATTCCACACTGGGGTACTAGCATTGCCTCAGGCTACCCATGCTTGCGCTAATTTACTCACCGCAGTAAGGGAGCCTGGGATCGTGACAGACCTCATTTCTGTACATATCACTAAAGGATATCTTATTGGCCTCTTTACCATCCTTCCTTTTTCTATCTATCATATAAACCCCATAGGCGTAGCCACAGAGAAATATTATCTTAAAAAACGGTTAATAATTGACCTCTCAGGCCCCTAATGGTTGCCTATACCAAGTGTTAGTTCATCAATTACTTCTGAACAATTTTCATTACAATATGCAAGGTTTGATCACGTCATAACTATTATACTCAGGGGTCGGTCCTAGATGCTGGCCTACTAAAATTGATTTAAAAGATGCCTTCAAGCAGATTCTCATACATTCAGTGGTATTTCATTTGTGGCATTTAGACGGTGGCGAGGTATATTTAACTTTTCTACAAAGCTGACATTTGGTTCTCATAGCAGTCCAAAAATGTTTGATTCCTTTGCGGAAGCCTTGTGTTGGATCAAGTTAAATAAACTAAAGTGTCCTCGTGTAATACATTACCTTGATAACTTTCTTTTATTAGAACCCACCAGCGAATGGGCTTTTTTTAAAAAAAATGTAATGCTCTGGGTGTCACCTATGCGCCAGAGAAAATAAAGGGACAAGTACATAGTTACATAGTTCCATAGGGCCTCATTCTATTACCGGCCGTAAATCGGCCGTAAGGCTGCGATTCCTTGCGGGGGTTCTGTTAACTCGCGATTCTATTATACGGCCCCGCAAGGATCTCCTCTTACGCCCGGCCGCATATCTTGGAACCGGCCGTAAGCTCAGAAATCTAAAAACGCAAAAATAAATTCAAGCCTGCACTGTACAGCTCTGTAAATGCTAGGGATCATATTGGGGGACATGAGGATTAAAAGTAACCCACTCTCAAGCTTGCACATCAGCCCAAACCCGAGTTCAAATTAACTGTTTATTTTCCGGCTGCGGCGTGGGTGGGTCTGAAGTGCTCCAAGCACTCTGGACTTTTTACATGGATATTTTACGTATATTAAAAATAAAATAGTTTACGGATTTGAGTACAGGATAATTATGTGCTATTTTTTCTAACACCTAAAATCCCTTTATAGTCTTCTCAAAGTGCAGGATGGCTTTATTTGAGCTATTTTATGTGCTTAATTGGTGCTAGCGGGACCTCTTTCCTGCAAGTAAGCTGCGGCTCGCTTTTAGCCTTGCAGAGAGGGTTCCCGGAGCAATTGAATTGCAAATAGGAATTTCTTACGGCCGAAACTCTTGCGGCCGTTTTAGATCAAAGGCTTTCCTCTGGCGCGAGCGGCCGCAAGAGATAGCAAGGCACCGGCCGCAAGCCTGCCGGAGCCTCCGGCCGTAAGGGAATAGAATAGCAGAATAGCTTGCGGCCGGCCCTTGCGGCCCCGCAACGGCTGCGGCCGCTAAAAGAATGAGGGCCATAGTAATTAAGGTTGAAAAAAGACTTTCAGTCCATCAAGTCCAACCTTTTAAGATCTCCTTTTGATTTGCAATACGCGGATTAACTATTAATTAATTAGTTATATATAAAAAAAAAAAAAGCAATTCCCTCCTGATCCCAGACACTGGCAACCGGACTTCTCCCTGGATCAATACTGCCTCTCTGATAACTCTGAATTCCCTTTTTAATTAGAAATAAATCCAGTCCCCTTTTAAAGTTATCTATCGAATCCGCTGTCACCACCTCGTCTGGTAGAGAATTCCACAGATTAACCAAACCTTACTGTGAAGAACCCTTTTCTTTCTTTAAGGTGGAATCTTTTTACTTCTAACCTCAAGGGATGTCCTCTTGTCAGTTGAAAACCTCTTGGCACAAAAAGCTCCCTTGACAAATCTTTATACTGACCCTGGATGTATTTATATAAGGTAATCATATCTCCTCTTAGACACCTTTTTTCTAGAGAAAATAAGTTTAATTTGGTTAGTCTTTCTTCATAACTTAGCCCCTCAATTCCCCTTATTAGTTTTGTTGCCCTCCTCTATACATTTTCCAGCTCTAAAATGTCCTTTTTATGAAATGGTGCCCAAAATTGTACTCCATATTCCAAATGAGGGCGTACTAGAGATTTTTATAGTGGCAGAATTATATTTGCTTCCCTGGCTTCTATACCCTTCTTAATACATGCTAATATTTTATTTGCCTTTGCAGCTGCTGCTTGGCATTGAGCACTGTTACCTTGGTGGTTGTCCACAAGTATTCCCAAATCCCTTTAAATATCTGATACACCTAGATTTGCTCCATTAATCTACTAGAATTCTTAGGCATCATAATGGACACTCATAGGATGGAGTCTCATCTCCAACTAAATAAGCTAGAATGCTTACAGGACATCCTCCACGACTTTATGGACAATAATCCAAAGACCACAAAAAAATTGCAAATTCTATTAGTTCATCTGAATTTTGCCACAAACATATTACAATACCACAAGGCAGGTCATTTTTCAGTAATTTGCTTAAAGACCTCTCGGGAATCATTAAGGTATGATTCAGTATCCTTATCAATCGAGTCAGTGGAAGACCTGAAATTATGGAAAAATTCTTATCTAAATTGAATGGTAGATCCTTTTTTCTTGGCCAGACTTCCCCAGCTCTGTACGAATTAGTATCTAGTCTGTCTTATCAGTTAATTCCCCTACTTACTGCTACATTTGCATGGAAAGAACCGTGGGAAAATCAACCCATTCGATTCTTCACTTCTTCTTTCGAAGTTGTCGAAATGTTGGATAAGTTCAAATCCCCAAACCTTCTGCCTTGTCTCTCCTTAGGGAGTTCGCCCTTCGATTGTTAAACTTACATTTTCATTGTCACCCTTCACTTATAATGAGCCTCACATTCATCTTCAGGATTTTATGACATCTCCACTTCAAATCACCAACCTCAACCCGGAGGCCTTCATTCAACGGATTCACAATTTGCTTTTCTTCTGACTCATGCTAGCAATGTTATGCAAGCTGGACTGGCTCCGAATACAAGAAAGATCTATCGTAGAGCTTGGGATTTATTTAAGATTTTTTGGGTTAATTATCATGTTACTCCTCCCATTACTAAATTCCTTGCTTTTCCTAGCCATTGTCACTACTACCTTAAGTTACACATCACTACTATTAAAACGTATTTGAAAGGAGTTCAGTTCCACCTTGCTCAAAATCTACTTGTTACTGAATCTTTGATTGGGTACCCACCCATTAATCTCTTTCTCAAAGGTCTTTGCAAAAATCAGGTGCACATGGTTAACAGTCTTCCTATCACTGGTGGCATCTTCATACGGATCGAAGCATTACTAGCTACTGATCCTTTTGGCCATAGAACTTCTCTCATAATCAAAGTAGCAGCATCCTTGGCCATCTCAACCTCACAACCTAGGTTCCTTACCAAGAACTATCTACATTTTTATAATGACACCTGTATACTCACCTTACTCTCATCTAAAACAAGCACAACTCCAGTGTCCATCACCTACTACCCCACATACAACTCTACCTGTCCAGTAGCTACACTATGATTACTCACTTCTATTCTCATAGACAAAGCCCTTCACCACCCACTACTGAACATCTCAAGTCAACCTCTTAGTACCACTACATTCATTCATTATATCCATATCATTCTTATTTGATTGGGACTCGACCCATTGATATTTTCTGGTCTGAGCACAAATATATTTATATGTATATATATATATATATATATATATATATATATATAGTTATCTCTCTATACATAATTATATATATTTTTATAATCCGGTGTTACATGGAATTAAGGCAACTTCCCTAGCGTTCTTATTAATTAAATTATCCAATGTGACCTGTATACCAGTTATATGTATAATCTACAAAAACAAAAGCAATGAGGTTTATATCAAGGGAATAGTCAGTAGTTGAGGTGAAATTATAGTGTTTCTAATTAGACATATTATGTTCCCTAAGTGCTAAAGGCAATTTAACTGTTTTGTTATAGGCCAAATTAGCATAACAATTTTCATGTCATTATATTGTTGTTCATTTTACATCACTGCAGCCTGATTATGATTAAGAGATGATTAAAGCACTCTCAGTTATGTTTCCCAAAGTAGAGATATTTATATTATTCCATATAGAGATGTTAAATATTCCATAATATATTTAATAAAAATATTGTCAACATCTCTCTGAATTGTAATAAAAAATGCATTGGCTCTGCCCATATCATGCTGTACACAATAACGAACAAAAAAATAACATTTGATAGAAAGATAAATAGAATGGAAAAGGCTGGAAGAAAAGTCATTAAATAAAATCAAAATACCAACCAATATTAACTGTGCAAATTTCTGAAGGTTTCTGTTTTCTTTTATTTATTCAGTGGTTTATGTAAATAAGAATCAAAGAGAAAAAAGGTATCCTTTTATATAATAGTGCACACTCTCTGCCTAATCATCAATATAGAGGCAAAACAAATATTAAAACTTAACATTTAATAATAAAATTTAAAATAACTGGTTTAAAATCCTGGAACTCTGACGTCATAAAAAGAGTATTAGGAAGTTGGGAGATGGAAAAAGATGCTTGGTCAGACCTCCTACTTCAAATTTGGGGCACTGTGCGTGCAATCTAAGGTGCCACCAGATATGAGTGTCACTGTGCACTGGCAAAAGTTGACATAGTAGGCGCTGTAGGCCTCACACACACACCTGTAGGCAAGCAAATGATATTCAATCGATTACAGTAAAAAAAGTGTTGTTTTATGTCACTGTACACTACGGTTGCACCAGATATGACAGATCACTGTGCACTGGCAAAAGTAGATGCAATAGGCTTCACACACATGCCTGTAGGCAGGCAATTGCTATTCAATCTATTACAGTCAAAAAAGTGTTGTTTTATTTCATAGAGCACAATATAAGCTGTGAGCCTGACACAGGCAGGCAACTGAAATTAGATTAAAGGAAAAAAGGGTTGTTTTTTTTCAATTTATGGTACACCAACTATGACTGGTGAAACAGAGCAGAATATTAGCTGTGAGCCTGACACAGGCAGGCAACTGAAATTAGATTACAGGAAAAAAATGGTTGTTTTCAATGTATGGTACACCACCAGGTATGAGTAGTGAAAATAAGCACAATATAAGCTGTTAGGTGTTAGCCTGTCACACACACACACGCTGGCAGGCAGGCATATGCAATTAGATTACACAGAAAAAAATAAAAAATAAATAAATGATGTTCTAGCCCTAAAAATGGCTTTTTGGGTTGCTGTCCTTGCAGCAGATATCAAATGAGTCCTTCAGGTCTGTAGTGCAAGCTAAATACACAGCCTGGCTATCTATTTCCCTATTAAATCTCCAGCAGCTACACTATCTGTCCTCTCAACGAATGCAGCTTCAGAATTATTCTAAAATGTATGCTGTCCTTCAGATGGAAGGCTCTGGAAGGGAGTGTATTCTGCTGATTGGGTGGAATGTGTCTGCTGACTGTGAGGTGCAAGGTCAAAGTTTCCTCAATCATAAAGAATAGGGGGCGAACCAAAAAGCGCATGTGTCCACCGTCCGCTGCGAGCGCGAACAAGCCAAAATCGCCGCAAATAGCCTGCAGGCGAACTGTCCGTGACATCTCTAGGTATAAATTATAAAAAGAACTTTATAATTATAACCATTTCAACCTCTTATCAGAAGGAGGCTCAGCAAATGTTATCCTATCCCTAATATTAAAAAATATATAGCGAAATTGCTGAGTATAGGGGATAAGGGTCACTATATTGAATGAACTAGGTGGTGGGCCTGTATGAGTAAACACCGAGGCTCCTAGCAGCCCGCGCGTCGCCTATGTGCCTACGTATGACGTCATAGGTCGGCGTTGCGGCGTAGCAAAGCGTGCAACCCGACGCACGTTTCTAAAAGATTTTATCAGGGGTTACCCAAATGATGCCAGGTTGGCTAGTTAAACTAATTTAGTTGCAATAGCATCTATTACAAAAGCGAACTCGGATAAAACCAAATAATACAAAAAATTCAAATAAAGGTGAAGATGGGAGAAAAGAAGGAAGTGATAAATATTGTATAATCAAAATAATACTAATAGAGGCCTCAGAACCAAATATAAAATGATAAATAAGGTGGATAGTAATCTATAAGAGAATATGATACATATACAGTATAATGGTGGTGACACCAAGTTATATAAAATGAAAAAATAGTAATACACTGGATCTTAATATAGTGTGGTAGCCAGAAAAATACACTAGGAGGAAAGATATACATATTTATATATAATTGGTGATATTTATTATTGATCACCAAATTTATTGAATACTGCATACGGTATATTTTAAGGTCAATTTAAGTAAATACAAATGATGTCCTAATATACTAATAAAAATTAGCATGAGAGTGCTAATTTTTCCACAAATTACAATTACAACTATTGATATATTGCAATAGTGTTATTTTTTATTACGGTGGTAGGCTACATTTTATTTTATTTTAAGTTGTATATACACTATGGGCCTCATTCAATTCCAAGCCTTGAAATTTTCAGCAGTTACAGATCGAATCAATTCACCAAGCCTGTATACCCCCCACTCCAACAGTTAGAAATTACACATAAAACATACTTTTTTTAACCTCACAGATATATACAGTAATACTTTTATTCTTTCTTATTTTATTTTGGGGATTATAATGGAGGGAGGAGAGAGGAGTGGAGAGGTGGGGAGGAGGAAAGGAGAGATGAGGAGGAGAGATGAGAGAGAGAGGTGGCCCTGGGGAGTAGTGGTGGAGGAGGTGGAGAGTGGAGGTGGAGAGGAGGAGGAGGTTGTGGAGATGATGTGGAGGAGGAGAGGGTCGGAGGAGATTAGGTGGAGGAAGTGGAGGAGAGGCATGGAGGAGAGAAGGAGAAGAGAAGTGCAGGACAGGAGGAGGTTCCCATAGTCATAGGCACATCTAGTTCAGGGTTGGAGGGAGAAAGGCCTGATGCTAGGGGGGGGGGGGGTACTAGAGTGGAGGACGGACAGGCTACAGGGTCAGAAAAGGCAGATACCCCCCTCTAAAGTCAGGAGGGCAAGAGGATGTGGGCAAGCAAAGGGCCCCAAACAATACTCATGAGGAGATGGTGGTCCTCCTCCATGTCATCCATGAGCGCCCCGCCATACTTGCAGGGGGGGGTGAGTTAGGCCCGGGCCTAGGGCCCAGGTATGGATGGAGGTAGCAGCCACAGTCGTCAGCAGTGGGCTCAGTGGAAAGGGATGTGAGCTCAGTCAAGCACCGTTTTGATGACATCCAGGCTAAGGTGATAAAGATGATTGTTACAACCGCCAGATTTGGGGGACTACGCTCACCCCAAATCTCTCTCTTTCTACGGTCGCAACTTTTTGTTCAGATCTCGACACCAGCAGACACTTCAGATTACAGCATCATTATTGCAGAGACAGGCACCATCAGACCCCTTTTCTTAGGATCTAAGAATCACACACCATGTACCTTTAATTAGTACAAGCAGACTCTGACACAACCTGCCTTTAGTGTGTCCAAAGTCCGACGGGCCACTTCTTTATTGTTACAGAGATATGTAAAACACAGAAAGATGACACAAAACACCAAAGACCTTCCCCCAGTTCTAGCCGATCCCCCTTTGCAAATAGCTTGCTCCCCCCTCACCCACATGGCTTTCTTCTCATTACACATTTTATCTCCTCTTACAGATCCATAAAACTAGCTCCCCCCTTCATGACTAAAGCCAGAGCCTTCACACATGGCTGATCGCAGAGCCATAAAAATTCTTTTGAATTATTTAACCATTTGTATACCCCAGATATGACTGTTAAGCAAGTTGTTAGTACCTTCTAACCACACATATATTAAGCGATGAACCCCAAACAGTCCAGTGGGCCCTTCTGTTCATGAAAATGATGGCCAAGGATAGCTCTGCAACACAAAGTGGTGGCCGCAAGTTATCGTGAAGTACAATGAGTTGGAGAGGGTGCATAAGAACCTTCTGAGAACGGTGCCCGCCGCTGGAGCTTCACGCTTGATGGCGAAGCAGGACCATGTCAGGTGAATATCACATGCACCAGCATGCCACCACACACACACACACACTTACAACACACACGCTACACATGTACATGATGACCAACCAGGACACTGACATGTTAGCTCCATGGAATTAACAAGGAATAGATGGATCAGTCATGCGTCATTAAATCCATGAAGTTGACAAATCACTGTCATTAGTGGGCACAACCTGAGTAATCAACCAATAGAGAGTCCATATATGGGTGTGTCCACTGCAGTGTATGCAGCTACAGATCGCAGCAGGAATCCGAAGGCTAATCAGGTTGGACCCCAACTCCCCTCCCAGACATTCTGGCTCCAAGGCTATTATATTATCAACACCAAGTCACATTATCTAATCAACCCTTGCTGTGCCCAGATCCTGCCAGGAGGTAGCTGATAGCTGGGGCCATAGACTACTCTGCACCTAGCTGGGTAAAATGAAAGTCAAACAAAGACCTTGTTTAGGTCCTAGCCTACATGGGGCTGTTAAGACATTTCAAAGGGGATTAGATTATGATTTGTTAAGACTATTGTTCTTTGATGGTTGGCATGTAAAAATGGTATAAAAAGAAGTGAACTGACAAATAAAGATATGCTAGAAATGGTGTGTTTCTTTGAGGGAATGGGCTATAATTACTTTGTTTCCTTAACCTTTGCTGCTATCCTAGGAAAAAGAGGATAGATAAACCGGATGAGATCTATGAGTAGGATTGGTCTCCCTGGTATTCAAGCCCACTGAAAAGCAGATTGTACCCTTTATGCCAATCCTGTGTTCATGATGCTCCTGCTGATGACCCCTGTGACCACCTGGCACAGAGAAGCCCTCCCCTTCACAATCCTGAGGCAGAATTCCTATAGCTAAAGGCAGCTACAGAATATGTTGGCTCTTTACAGGCAGAAGTTTTGTGGCTAACGCATAACCAAAAATACTAGAAAATCAGATCTGTAAAAATTACTAGTAACATTTAATATAGAACCAGCTAACAACTCAGCAGTCATGTATGACTTTGTTAAAAGGAGGATATTGGTTGAAATGGTATATAGGCCATATGTTTGCTGGCCTTTTGCGGGCTTGCGGCCTGCTATAAATCCGTTGCTGTTCAGTTGATCAAGGTCGCAAGAGATTTTCAACTGACAAGAGGACATCCCTTGAGGTTGGAGGAAAAAAGATGTCATCTTAAAGAAAGAAAAGGGTTTTTCACAATTAGGGTGGTTAAACTGTGGAATTATCTACCAAAGGAGGTGGTGACAGCAAATTTGATAGATAACTTTAAAAAGGGGTTAGAGATATTGTTGAATAAAGAGGGCATTCAAGGTTATCCTAGATAACTAGAGAAGCGATATTGATCTAGGGAGAAATGATTTTTTTTTTTTTTGCCTTCCTCTGGATCAATTACCAAACAGTCCACATATTAAAAGGATCAGAAGAGATCTAAAAAGGTTGAACTTGATGGACCAACAGTCTTTATTCAACCTCACTTACTATGTACAGTCTCTCACAAAAGTGAGTACACCCCTCACATTTTTGTAAATATTTTATTATATATTTTCATGTGAAAATGCTACTATGTAAAGTAGTAAGTGTACAGCCTGTATAACAGTGTACATTTTCTGTCCCTTAAAAATAACTCAATACACAGCCATTAATGTCTAAATCAAAAGGCAAAAAAGTGAGTAGAACCCTAAGTGGAAACATCCAAATTGGGCCCAACGTGTAAATATTTTGTGTGGCCACCATTATTTTCCAGCACTGCCTTAACCCTTAAGGGCAAGGAGTTCACTAGAGCTTCACAGGTTGCCACTGGAGTTCTCTTCCACTCCTCCATGGTGACATCACAGAGCTGGTGAATGTTAGAGACCTTGCACTCCCTCACCTTCTGTTTTAAGATGCCCCACAGATGCTCCATAGTGATTAGGTCTGGAGACATGCTTGGTCAGTCCATCCCCTTTATCTTCAGCTTCTTTAGCAATTCAGTGGTCTTCTTGGAAGTGTGTTTGGGGTCGTTATCATGTTGGAATATTTCCCTGCGGACTAATCTCCGAAGGCAGGGGATCATGCTCTGCTTCAGTATGTTGGAATTAATGGATCCCTCAATGAACTGTAGCTCTCCAGTGGCGACAGAACTCATGCAGGCATTGACCATGACACTCCCACCACCAAAAGTATACATCTATACTGAGGAAAGGTAGTTGAAATAATCCCTAAATGACAGAACATGGAGAAGGCACAAAGAACACAAAAATACTGATATGAGATGAAACCCTCAGTTTAGCGGGAATTAACACAACATATTATAGAAAACATATATAGACATATAGACAAATATGTATATATGTTTGGTCTGGTCCTGCATGAGTGCTGCCGGCACTGGTGAGCTATAGTTCATTGACGGAACCATGAATGCCAGAGCATGATCTCCTGCCTTCGGAGACTAGTCCGCAGGGCAATATTACAACATGATAACGACCCCAAACACACTTCCAAGACGACCACCGCGTTGCTAAAGAAGCTGAAGATAAAGGTGATGGACTGGCCAAGCATGTCTCCAGACCTAAACCCTACTGAGCATCTGTGGTGCATCTTCAAACAGAAGGTGAGGGAGTGCAAGATCTCTAACATCTACCAGCTCTGTGATGTCATTATGAAGGAGTGGAAGAGGACTCCAGTGGCAACCTGTGAAGCTCTAGTGAACTCCTTGCCCATGAGGGTTAAGGCAGTGCTGGAAATTAATGGTGGCCACACAAAATATTGACACTTTGGGCCCAATTTGGACATGTCCACTTAGGGGTGTACTCACTTTTGTTGCCAACGGTTTAGACATTAATGGCTGTGTATTGAGTTATTTTGAGGGGACAGCAAATTTCACTGTTATACAGGCTGTACACTTACTACTTTACATTGTACCAGAGGATCATTTCTAATGAGAAATTATTATATGTCTCTACCACTACGGGTCAGATGGACTCCTCGGTTGATCAAGGAAATATTGAAGATAGTTTTTGCTCAGAATCTGCTGAGGAAAAAATAACCCTTGCCATGAGGAAAAATTTATTTTCTGATTTTCAAAAATCTATCAAACTAGAATTAGCCGCAGAAATTGCAAAAAACACTAATTCAATTAATTCTCAAGTGAAGGTAATTCATGAAATAGAACTTAAGCAAATTGGTATGGATAATGAACACCAAAAACTTCTGAATGAGATAAGGACATTAAGAAAGGAGGTTTCCCTATTAAATCAAAAATGCACTAAATTGGAGGATCACTCCAGATGTAATAATCTGCATATTAGGGGTATTTCAGAGGACATTTCTTACAGAGATTTAGGGCCCTACGTTAGGGATTTTTTTAGAGTACTCCTGGGCTTAGATAAGCCCATTGAAGAGCTCTTGGATAGAATTCACTGAATCCCCCTTTCAAAAAATACAAAACGTGACTCTCCTAGAGATGTTATTGTAAGGATTCACCACTTTGCACAAAAATCACTAATCTCTAGGACCGCGTTTCGGACAAGGAAGTTCCCTCAGGCATATGAATACCTTCAGATTTTCTCTGATTTATCAAGAGATACAGAAAAGGAAAGACTTTAGCTTGATAACTAAAATGTTAAGAGAGAACAAGATTTTATACCGTTGGGGGGTTCCCTACATTATCTAATATTTCTACATCTCTATGAGTTTCCTCTACATCTGAGCCTTCAGTAGAGGCTGCAAGGGACTCAGTTGTGGTAGTGCAGCATGCGGATTGTGACCTGAAATGTTCTTGAATAGTTTTTGTCTGAACGCTCTTCTTGGATTTACCCATTGTGTAAATAGAACTTGGTCTGATTTCTGAAAATATCTGAAATCCTCTCAACAGTTTAAGAGTCACATTTGTTTAATTCAGACTCTTGTTTGTATTTTAAAGGCCACATTGAGATCCATGCCCACTTTGGGTCATCTTTTTACAGTTGGTGGCAATCAACTTGTTGTTTAGTATGTAGCTATAGTTATCTGAATGCTGGGGACTAGATATACTTGTTTTAGTCTTAATGGCTTATATATTTGGTAGATGCTGCACTTTATGAGTAAGAAAAAAATCCCAGTCTGCAGGCTGCCTTGTGGCTAGGCTTCAGGCCTATTTGCAGTCTAATATTTTACCAACAATTGCTGGCTATAACTCCATGTATTTACTGTTCCGATAGGTGTCCCCTTGGGAGTGTGACTGTATAGTGCTCTCTCATCTCCTATGTTATTTATCCAGCAGAAACAGTATGCAGGCTGACATATGGCTAGGCCCCAGGTTTTGTTTTCAGTCTGGTGTGACAAAATGCTACAATATATGGCTGAAAATGTTCCTGGGGTTCTCACCAACACTGGGGAACACTTCCCCAATCTGGTCTGCCTCTCCCCTTGGCAGATGGCAGGAGTTTTCTCTGTGTGCTTCCACTCTGCTCTGCTGCTGGCCATTTTCACCCTACATTTCAAATTTTTAAAACTAATTCAGTTGAAATAATAATAAATAAATATTATTTAATTGAAAAATGTTTTTAACTAATTTATTCAGGACATCCATATTATAATACAAAATGACAGAGCACATTATCAGGGCTCCCACCTCACTTTGGAAGGCAAAAATGGGGACAGTTTGATTTTAACACATCTTGGAATGATGTAACAAGCTAGATATTTATAATTCCTACTCTTATTCTAGTTCTATTCACCGCCAGGACTGACGCCTCATACCATCCAGCTAAGCAAAAACACTTTTCAATTGACAACTTGTTAGTTCCATTCACATGAGGACTTACTTCTGCAAGAACTGCGAGGGACACTGGGCCTCATACCATTTAGCTAAGTAGAAGCACTCACCAACTGAAAACATTCCAGTTCTATTCACCACCTGGACTGAAGCAGCTGGTTCTACAGATACTGAGCAAGTGGCACTGGGCCCCATACCATGCAGTTTAGCATAATCACTAACTTTCCAGTTTCATTCATCTTAGTTTATCTTACTTCCAATCCTACATCTTCACACACCACAAACCTTTCTTCTGCCTCTTAACTCAGCTTAGATGCCCAGTGAAAAAACCCTCTTCACACCCACCCTATGATTTGTGTTATTTTATAGTACAGGTTGCTACATCCCTCACAGCTGCTATACCCACAGACTTAAACATTGTTTAACCCTCTACTCTCTTTTCTATTACTTGTCAAGCCTGTGTTTCTCCCTTTTCATTCCTTCGCCTTTTGTTTCATTACACCATTAATCTGTATGTGAGCTCTGTTTTGCCAGCACTTTACACAAAATTGTCATGTGTACAACTGTTAGTTCATGTCCTAAACTCTTTTTGTATCAGTCTGACATATTATGTATTGTCATATCTATGTTTAACTGTACCCCAGCTTTATGGAATATGTTGGTGCTATATAAATAATCAGATGATAATGATGAAAATGAATTGTTTTGTGAGTTTCCAGTGTTAACACCCGTCAAATCATCACCATCTACTTCTATTGGCACCCCATTAATAATAATAGAGAATGCATTCTACACATCCTGCTATTTCCTATGTATTTTGTATAATCACCACAAGTTTCAAAATCATACATACTTCTCTTTTACAAAACATTAGACCAACTTTCTAACTAATAATCTGAACAACATCCTTACATCCAAGAATAGTTAATTTGGATAGTAATCTTGAATCACTGTGATCTAACACATTTTTTCAAAGGAAGATTGCTAGTGCGAGAGAAAGGATTGAAAGTGGTATCTCAGAAGTTTATTTGTGTTAAGATAAAACTATTATTCAACAGCCTTTTTTTAAATAAATACAGTGAATAAAAAGTTGCTGTATATAAAAAATAAAAAAAAAACACAAACAAGTGACTACAACCTTTAACATATTGGTAGGGAATCAAAAAAACAATGTATGCCCCCCCCAAAGAGACTGACAAATGAACAAATCAAACCTCAAAATAAGAGAGGAATTAATGAATGATTGAGGAGACCTTCAAATTGGATCCAAGTAAAATTGTATCTTACCTATTCAAATTAGAAATTAATCTCATTGCTTCTGGGTAAGTTACCTGATGTGTAATTAGAATTTTATTGTGACTATAAAATACCCCATAATCAGACCATGCAAATAGACTTGTTTGACTTGTAACAAGATAAACATTTTTTTAAAAAAAATTTCCACAATCAAAATGTGTAGATATTTTTCTTCTGCATGAATTTTCTTCTCAAATTGTATGTGAGCTTCTGTTGTATTTTTCCCACATTTAAAGCATGAGAATGGTCCTAATCCTCATCACAAGGTCACTAGGATGTGAGACATTTCCCATGTTTGTTTAAATGCTCTTACTCTAGTAGAAATGTTAATCCTTGAAATTTGAAAAACGGTTCATCCTTTTCGCACCATCAGAAATTAATAATCTTCTTTCTCATGTGTGAGTTCTCTTATAATCATTGAGTGTGGAGGACCGACTGAAACATTTGCCCCAATCAAATCATGAAATTGGTCTTTCTCGTGTGTGAGTTTTCTTATGTCTATTCAGGCTTGATGACAGACTGAAACATTTCCCACATTCAGAACATGAAAATGGCTTTTCTCCTGTGTGAGTTCTTTTATGAATATTGAGATCTGCTGCATTAAAAAAAGATTTCCCACATTCAGAACAAGGAAATGGTCTTTCTCCTGTGTGTGTTCTCTTATGTATATTGAGATGTGATGTGAAATTAAAACATCTCCCACATTCAGAACATGATATTGGCTTTTTTTCTCCTGTATGTGTCTTCATATGTTGCTTGAGATTTGAGTCCCGAACAAAGTATTTCCCACATTCAGAACATACAAAAGGTTTTTCTCCTGTGTGAGTTCTCATATGCACATGAAGATGTGGGGCCTGATTGAAACATTTCCCACATTCAGAACATGAAAATGGTCTTTCCCCTGTGTGAATTTTCATATGTTTATTAAGACTCGATGACTGACTAAAACATTTCCCACATTCAGAACATGAAAATGGTTTTTCTCCTGTATGAGTTTTCATATGTTTATTGAGATGTGATGTCTGAGTGAAACATTTCCCACATTCAGAACATGAAAATGGTTTCTCCCCTGTGTGAATTTTCATATGTTTATTAAGACTTGATGCCTGACTAAAACATTTTTCACATTCAGAACATGCAAATGGTTTTTCTCCTGTGTGAGTTTTCATATGTTGATTGATATTCGCAATCTGCCTAAAACATTTCCCACATACAGAACATAAAAATGGTTTTTCTCCTGTGTGAATTTTCATATGTTGATTGAGAATTGAGAACTGACTAAAACACTTCCCACAATCAGAACATGAAAATGTTTTCTCTCCTGTGTGAGTTTTCATATGTTGATTGAGATTCCAGGCCTGAGTGAAACATTTCCCACAAACAGAACATTTTTTTTGTCCTGTGTGAGTTTTCTTATGATCATCGAGAGTTGAAGCCTCACTAAAACATTTCCCACACACAGAACATCCATATGGATTTTCTCCTGTATGAACTGCCTTAAGTCTTATAAAATTCACATTCCTTGTAAATTCTTTCCCACAATTAGAGTATATAAAGGATGTTTCTCCTCTTTGTTGTTTCACATTATTTTGGTTTCCGTCCATGTAACTGTGTGAATCTGGTGAAAGAAGTGAAATATTGTTAAAAGGGCCTACTACTACACAATCAGGATAAGGAAACATGATTGAAGAATCCAGTTTAAATCTTTCAAATGTAGAACTTGAAGAGCAGTCATGTTATGGCCAACACAAAAATAAATTGTAAATGCTTAACTTGCAAAAAATTTGTTTAAACTATTTATTCATTACAAACCAATTGGTATTATATATGCAGCATATCTTGATTGTCCTACACTTAATGGTGGTAAAATGAGTATAAAGGATCTGCGAACGTTAGACTAGACATAGTAGTTGCAACACACGTAAACTAATTTGCCATTTAGATGTCCATTTCTCAATTTTATGTAAATCCCTTTGGAGGGAAAGCACATCATTATCTGATTTGATTAACTTGCACAACTTCGTGTCATCAGCGAAAATGGAGACACCACACTACAATCCTACCTCTAAGTCATTAATAAATATATAAATATAAATATGTTAAAAAGGAGAGGACCTAATACTAAACCTTGAGGAACCCCACTTACCACATTAGTCCAATCGGAGTATGTTCCATTTACAACAACTCTTTGCTTCCTGTCTTTTAGCCAGCTCTCAATCCATGAGCAGATAATTACTGCAACTCCTGTATCTCTCAGTTTGCACAATAGTCTCCCATGTGGCACTGTATCAAAAGCCTTTGCAAAATCCAAAAAGACTACATCCACGGAGTTGCCTTGATCCAGGTTCCTACTAACCTCCTCATAGAAACTAATTAGGTTTGTTTGACATGACCTATCCCTCATAAATCCATGTTGACTCCTACTTATAATCCTGTACAAATAGATATATTCTTGTATATTATCCCTTATTAACCCTTCTAAAAGCTTCACCACTACAGAAGTGAGGCTCACTGGTCTATAATTCCCCAGTCTATCATTCACAAGTCATCATGGGTTGCTATGGTAGTAACACATCTTTTGGTTGATTGGTAGAAGGTCAATCAATCCATAAACCACAATGGTTACATACTTACAAAGTAATCAAGGTTGAAAAAGACTGTTAAGTCCATCAAGTTCAACCTTTTTAGATCTTCTCTGACCCTTGTAGTATGTGGATTAATTCATTGATAATTTATCCAGAGGAAGAAAAAAAGAAAAATACCCATTGAAATATTGCCAATTGTCTCAAAAGAGGAAAACAATTTGAATCCTTCCTGACCGCAGATTCTGGCAATCAGATTAGTCCCTGGATCAATATTCCTTCTAGTTATACATGAAAACCATGAATTCCCTTTTTATTTAAAATTATATCCAATCCACTTTTAAAGTTATCTATCAAATCCCTGTCACCACTTTTGGTAGAGAATTTCACAGTTTAAATCACCATAAGTGTGAAGAACCCTTTTTATTCTTTACGGTGGAATCTTTTTACTTCTAACCTCAAAGGATGCCCTCTTGCCAGTTGAAACCCTCTTGGCATAAAAAGGTCACTTGACAAAGCCTTATATTGGCCCTGGACAAATTTTTATATTTTTCCAGCTCTAAAATGTCCTTTTTATGAAGTAGTGCCTCAAATTATACTCCATATTCCAAATGAGGGTGTACTAGGTATATGTATAGTGGCAGAATTATATTTGCATCTTCCCCAGCTTTTATACCATTCTTAATACGTGCAATTTATTTTATTTTGCCTTTGAAGATGCTGCTTGGCATGGAGCACTGTACATAGGTGGTTGTCTAAACCAGTGCTCCTCAACTCCAGTCCTCACATTTAGGGTATATCCCTGCTTGAGTACAAGTGAGCTAATAATAGGCTCAGTAATTTTGTTGAACCACCTGCTGAGCCTCTGATTAGCTCATCTGTGCTCACGCAGGGATATACCGAAAATGTGAACTGTTAGTGTGCCCTGAGGACTGGAGTTGAGGTGCACTGGTCTAAACTCCCAAATCCCTTTAAATATCTGAAACTGCATTAAGATTTTAAGTTGTATGATTATTTTTCCTTCCCAAATGTATAACCTTACATTTATTTGTATTAAATCCTAATACACTCTCTCGTCATTTCTTGACTAAATACTGCATTAGTGAGAGCTGTGTCAGTGGAGTGTTGGGGCCGAAAGACGGACTGGAAGGAGTCAAGAAGGGAGTTAGAGGAAATAAATCTGGTAAGGTAGTTATAGACGAGCCGCTCCAGCAGTTTGGAAGCCAAGGGAAGCAGAGACATAGGGCGGTAGTTAGATGCAACGATAGTGTCAGATGAGGGTTTTTTGAGGGTGGGTATAATAACTATGGCATGTTTTAGAGAAGATGGAAACATGCCAGTATTTAGGGAGAGGTTGAAAATATGTGTGATTGCTGGGATTAGTGTGGTAGAGAGGGGAGAAATGAGCTGAGATGGAATAGGATCCTGAAGACAGGTGGTGAGGCGTGGATGATAGCAGTTTGGAGACTTTGTCCTCTGTAGCCGGATCAAAGCAGTTCAAGTGCATGTGGTATTGGAGAAGGGAGAAGACTGGGTGTTGTTGGTTGGTTTAGAGGCTGGAGTGTGTGAGCCACTATGAGATGAGAGTTCATGGCGGATGTTTTGAATTTTATGAATAAAATGTTTTGCGAAGTCTTCAGCTGTGAGAGGAAGGGATGGGAGGAGGTGCTGGGCGGAGGAGAATATTGAAAGTTGCAAACAGACACTTGGGGTTAGAGGACAGAGTTGATATTAGTGATGTACAGTACTGCTGTTTGGCAAGGTTGAGGGCGGAGGAATAGGAGAGCAACATCAATTTGTAGTGGAGGAAATCTGCTGAGGTGCGTTTTTTCCTCCACAGTCGATCAGCAGTGCGGGAGCACCTCTGGATGTATTGTGTTTGTGTAGTGTGCCATGGTTGTGGATGAGAGCGAGGGCATCTGCGTGTGGTTATTGGCCAAAGTGTCAAGGATGGAAGAGAGAGTAGAGTTGTAGAGTGAGGTGACAGTGTCAGGGCAGTTGAGGTTGGTGATGGGACTGAGAAGGGGTTGGATAATAGTGGAGAGCTAAGCAAGGTCAAGTGCTAGAAGGTTTCTGTTCGTGATGGTGGCAAGGGTTGGAGAGGAAGAGGTGGTGAGGGCGAAGGTAAGGAAGTCATGGTCAGAAAGAGGGAATGCACAGATGACTGGGTAGGAGTTTGTGCTGAGATTGGTCAAGAGAATGTCCAGCATGAGGAGTAGAATAATCTGTTAGTTGTGAGAGGCCAAGGGATGAGGTGGCAAGCAGTTTGGCTGCTGCTGGGGAGGTGGGAGTGTCAACAGGCAGAAAAGTGATCAAGAAATTGAGAGGGAGTGCCTGGGGGGGGGGGGGGGGGGGGCGATAGATCACAGCTACACCTAGAGAGATAGGTGAGAAGAGGCGGATTGTTTGAACTTTAAAGGATGAGAATTGGAGGGCTGGGACAGGGGGTACGAGGTGAAATGTACAGCGAGTGGAAAGCAAAACACCAACATCACCACCTTCTTTGTTCCCAGGTCTAGGTGTGTGGCTGTGGTGAAAACCACCGTGAGAGAGTGCTGCAGGAGAGGCAGTGTCTGAGGATGAGAGCCAGGTTTCAGTGAGAGCCAGCAGATTGAGGGATCTTCCTTATACAACACTCAGTGTCGGCATCACCTCTCTGTCAATCAATCCACTGGCTTCCCTTAACCTCCAGAATAAAATTTAAAATCATGACCCTAACTTTCAAAGCCCTCATCAATAACGCACCCTGATACATCTCTGGTCTCATCTCCAAATACTCCCCCACCTGCCCTTTTCGTTCTCCTAATGATCTTCCACAACTCTTGTCACCTCCTCTCACTCTGCCTGCAGGACTTTTCTCGTGATGCCCCTATTCTCTGGAACTCCTTGCCTCGCTCCACCAGATTATCCTCCGGTCTCAAAACTTTCAAAACCTAAAAACACATATCTTTAAAGAAGCGTATCACCTTCCACCCGCACACACTCTCACCTCTCTCTTCCTCCTTTGCCACACACAATACCTTTAGGTTGTAAGTCTTCGAGTTTCAATTATCAGCATGAGATAATTACATGAAATAAGTGATAGTTAATTCGAGTTGTTGTTTGTATGGTTTTATATTTGTGCCATCGATCTCAAACTAAGTGTAACAAAAATGATAATAATACTAGGTTCTATGTATATACACTATACCCACATAAACATTTATTACTCACCTGCACATATATCTGAATGGATTGTCACCTGCACAATATCTTTTTCATCTTGCTCATCTTCTTCCTTAATATCCGACACCGTACCCAGGTTTCCATCACAGAGACCTGATACGGGCAATAAAAGTTTGAATGAATTTGTAGAAATATATCAAATACATCCATTAAGTATCTATTCTTCCATTAACTGCCCCCATAAATAAAACTAAAGGTTTCATTAATATATATATGGCCCGTTATTAACTTACGAGTTGTGCGAGGAATCTTTTCTTCAACACATTACAAAGTGCACCTACCTAGTATTGACCCATCCCTCCTCACCCCCAAAAAACACACCTTCTCTACTCCTTCCTGCCCTCTAAGTGGGTTAAGTGTCAAGTTACGTTCCCAAGAAAGAGACAAAACAAATCTATATATAGATTGTTACTTACAGGGTGACATCATCTAAATAAATATACTTATGTATATATGAATTTAGACTAAATTAAAAGGCTAAAACAGTGTGGAAAGTAACACTCCACCTGTACACGTAGACATATATGTTTGTGTAATCACTGAGGAAGCCCTTAGAGTGGGCGAAACGCATGTGGATCAGCCGTTTGTAGTGCGTTTTATATATAGGTGTACGTGTGCAGGTGGAGTTTTACCTTCCACACTGTTTTAAACGTTTAATTTGGTCTATAAGGACGTATTTGTGCAATAAAGAGCACGAAACACACTTTTTATGATCTAGTGTGTGTTTATTGCCACATGCAGCACGAGATATAATATACTCAGAGGATTGGAGATAAGCTTGCAATATCAAGTCTTGATTAAGCACAAAACTGGTACCTTTTTGAGTGGCGGTGTAAATACCATATAATAGCAGCACTAGTAGCATTGTCTACAACTAAACCAGGAGGCTGACATCATGTGGAATATAACTGTCCCCCAGAAGTGGGATTGTGGGGCACGTTTGGATACACAGGAGCCCCATTAGAGCCACTAAGATACCTCATAATTTTTGAGGTTATCAAATGTGAGTAACATACTATACATTTGTGTGCCTATGTGTATATAAAGTGTTCATATTGCACAAGGTGGTGCGCTGTTTCCCCCACCCTTCTTCTCGATAATCATATATTACATGGAAAACTAATCACTTTCTAATGATTAATTTTCAACGACATATGGTTATACTGAAAACAATATACCCGAAGGGATAATTGAAAATTATTATAAATAATCACTCATTTGAAATAGATAACAGACTATGCTACTGGTGGGTCACAAAGACTGATTGAGTGGAAAAAATATAGTCTTCAATGTTTGTGTACTGTAAGAAAATGCATCATTTTATATAACACTGAATTGATAAAGTAGTTTTATTACTCACATTTTTAAATTACACCATATCAAATGTCTTTTATTAGTTTTATTCCTCACCTTCGTTGATATTTATAGGAATTTCCTCCTCCTTAACCTGTTGGTGACCCCTCACATCTGGTTCTGCTTCTTGACCAAACTGAGAGACAACTGAAGACCTCACATGTCCTGTATAAATATACAAATGATATCTTCATACACTACTGGGATATATGCTTTTATTGTGTTCAGTACTACATTTAAAAAAATATAAAAATATATTATGATCAGCACATGCAGTAAAAGGATAAAATCATAAATGTTTTTAATAAATATTTTTTTTTTAAGTGATGACAAAGATATTTAACTCAATACTTTAGTATTCAGAATTGGGGAAACTATTTACAAATTCTATACAAACAAAATTAGTGAGTTATATAAATCAGTCACCTGCAGAGAGCTCTGATTGGATCGTCCCCGGCAGAATATCCTTCTCCTCCATCTCATCCTCTCCGTCCTCACTAACAGGGTCTACATTATCACTTTGTAGACCTGGTAATTCCAATAGAGAATTTAATTTAGAAATAATCAAGTACTAAAAATATCAGAATTCAGCACTGGTCCATGAAGAGAATAATCATGTTTATCACTCACCTGCACATATATCTGACTGGATTGTCACCTGCACAGCATCAGGATTATTTCTATCATCTTCCTCTGCCTTAACGGATACGGTGCCAAGATCTTCATCATGGGGACCTGATATGGACAATAAAGAACCACATTAAATTGATTTGTAGGAATGTATCAAATATATGATCTAAGTAAAACTATTCTTCAATTAAATGACTCATACACCTGTCATTCACCTGCACAGCTATGAGTCTCCACCCCCTTGTGACTCATACACCTGTCATTCACCTGCACAGCTGAGACTCCGCCCCTTGTGACTGATACACGTCAATCACCTGCACAGCTCTGAGTCTCCGCCCCATGTGGTGTATATACCTGCACAGTCTCCGCCCTCTTGTCACCTGTCACTCACCTGCACAAGGGTCTGAACAGATTTCCTCCTGGTGAGTATCCTGATCATCTCTCTCATCCTCCTCTTCCTTAATAACGGATATTGTGTCCATGTTATCACCATGAAGACCTAATGTGGACAGTACAATATTGAGAGGGTTCAAATTTATCCTCATAAAAGTTTTAGTCTATCTAATGATCACATGAACTGCATAAAATATGATAGTTACATTAAAGTGACAGAGCAAAAATGAAAAGTACACATATATAAATACATATAATTAGAGTTAACTGTTATTTTAAAAAAAACATGGAGCGGTAGGTAATGGAACTTGAAAGTTTGGCATTTTAATCATATAATACATGGACAATTCATCACATTCACATGATTCATATGGTTATACAGAAAACAATACACCCAGATCTCAAGTGATAATTGACAATTATTGTCAATAATCACCTATTTTAATGAGATAACAGACCATTTTGGTTGTGGGCAAGAAATGTTTATTTACTGGAAAAAAAGATAAAAACTTTTGTGTACTGTAAGAATAATTATTTTTTAAATAATATCAAATTAATAAAATAAAAAATTGGTATTACATACAATTGTAAATTATCCCATGTCTGAAACATCTCAAATGTCTTTAAATAGTTTTATTACTCACTTTCATCAATATTTACAGGAATCTCCTCTTCCTTAACCTGTTGGCGACTCCTCACATATGGATCTCCTTCTTGATCAAACTTTAAGACATCTAAAGGCCTCACATGTCCTGTATAAATAGATCTGTTATTATCAGGTATGAATGTCCCATTCCAGTCCAGTTACTTTTGCTAATCCCCAGGATGTCAATGCTCATCTCATTCTTGACCACATCTAGTTTGCCTTGGTTCATAGATCTAACATTCAAGGTTGCTAGGCTGCATTGTTCTTTGCAGCAGAGGACTTTCCTTTCAACTCCAAATACATCCGCGCCCTCTCGACTTTGGCTCAGTAATGTGGATGGCACCTTCGTACCTGAGGAGCTCAACTTACGGTGCCATATTGTTATGTCTATGGTTTTATTTATCCATAAGGTAATCTTGGCAAAGATATTGGGGTGGGTTGCGAGTTCCTTTCCCAGTGGACCTGGATTTATCTTACCTCCTGGCCTATTTTGGGTGTCCCTACATGGTATAGCTCACAGCTTCATTCACCACGACATGGTAGTGAGGACATTATCTAGTTATCAAGAACAGAATCTGAATATTATCTCTTAACTTACCCAGTGTTGATGCCAGCAGGACCTGTATGTAATTCTCAGGACTGGGACTACTAATTTTTAAATAATTGAAACACTTATGTTTTTGCTAGATCTGGGATTCTGATCAAGTGGAGTTTGTGGCCATAACATTGAACTACAGAAATAATCCACAGATAGCTTCTGATTCAAGTTCACCATAAACTAATATTTTTATGTTCTGAAAACAGGACAAGTAGTCCGATCCAGAGTAGTCTGCTGAGTGTTTATATGTGTAGATAAAGATGGTGCCTGCAAACCTGTATAAACCTATTAAGTAACAGTTGGGCCATTAAACAATGGATCTAGATTTAGTAAAAAAATGAACAAATACAGCTAACATGGACCCACGTGAAGACCGCCAGATCCCTACCCAGCCCGTAGAGACAGAAAAACTGTTGGGGCCATTACAAACTCACCACCTAATACAGGGTCGAGACTCACCAGCTAATACAGGGTCGAGTCACATTATTATGCCTACTTTTGCAGGGTGTAGCCAATTAACCTGTCGTTGGCTGGCTTGGTGGGTATATAAGGTGTCATGTATGCATTCTGCAAACATATCAACCATCTCTGTCATGGGTAAAACGTGCGATTTGTACGACTTTGCGAAAGGGAAGGATCATTAGCTTTCGGGCCAAGAGTGGCAGTATTTCCGAAACAGAGCAGTTTGTGAACTGTTTGCGTGCTGTTCTGGTTAAAGTGTACCATGAACAGACAAATGGCACCATTGTCAATCAATGGCGTGAAAACTGCAGAGCACCATGTGCCAATGATGTCAGAGGTAAACGTCGGCTACAAAGGTGTGCGAGGGCCAACCGACATGCAGTTGAGCAACTCACCATCTTAATGGACCAAGGGGGCTACCAGACGTTTGTCTAAAATGAAAGTACAGTGAACCCTTTTGATTATGGGGCTCTAAAGCAAATGGTTGGTCGCTGTACCCATGCTGATGCTGCTTAAGTTCACACAAAAGTACCAAAATTGGACCTCTAATGATTGTCAAAGGGTTGTCTTCTCTGATGAGTCAAATTTTTTGCTCCATCGACTGGACGAACATTTGTGTGTCAGGCGTGAGACCTCAAAGAACAAACACTCTGCTGGAAGAAACACAAGCTGGTGGCGGCAGTGTTATGGTCTGGGGAATGTTGTCTGGAAGACAGTCTCAACCAATTGGGTTATCTATCCTGCCTTTCAGATCGAGTACACCCATAAATGTTGAAGGTCTTCCCTGGAGCTAATGGGATCTTCCAGCAGGACAATGTAACGTGTCATATGGTCAGAATTGTCCGTGAGTGATTGGAAGAGCACTACAAAGACTTCCAAATACTTTCCAGGCCTCCAAATTCTCTGGACTTGAACCCCATCGAGCACCCGTGGGACCAACTTGAATGCCATGTTCACTTTATGGATCCGACAGCTCGCACTCTTCAGCAGCTGTGGGATACACTGCAGTCTGCATGGCTCCAGATACCCTTGCCAACTTCCCAGAATCTTACTGACTCATTACCATGGCATCTAGCTGCTGTCCGTGCTGAATACAGCGGTTATTAAGAATATTAGATGGTAGTCATAATAATCGACTGTGTATAATAACTATAAATATCCTCTAAAAAAAGACTATACACAAATTACGATTTTAAATAACAGCTCTGCTGAGTAAGAGGCAAACCTCTCTGATTGTTTATATGTTTGAATTGTGTGTGAAATATGTAGCTATAACCTTTGGGGGATCCAAGAGTAATTAAGTATGCAGAGGCCGAATATTTAAGACGGGGCTCCAGACGCCAGCAGGTCCAATTTAGGGAGGTCCTCTCAAAATCGTCCAAACGTGAATTTACGGGAGAGAGCTAGTGATATAGTCCCTGTATAAATAATGTTTCGCTCACCTTCACCGATATCTACAGGAATTTCCTCCTCCTTAATCTGCAGGGGACTCCTCTTATTTATCTCTTCTTCTTGATCCATCTCCGAGAGAACTGATGGTGTCACTTTGTCACTGTCTGTACAAATCAACATGAGACGGTCACACAATGGGATTTGTTACAGGTCTCTAGGGTCAGTACAGAACACTTATTAATTGTTTTACATTTAATATAACATGTATCCCAGTCCCTGTATAAAATGCATCACTCACAGTCACTGATATTTCCAGGAATTTCCTCCTCCTTAATCTGCTGGGGACTCCTCATATTTGACGCTACTTCTTGATCTGAGGGAACTGATGGTGTCACTTTGTCACGGTCTGTGCAAATAAACATGAGATGGTCACATGCTGGGATTTGTTACATTTCTTTATGGTCTGGACAAATAAACATGAGACGGTCACACGCTGGAATTTGTTACACGTCTTAATGGTCAGTATAGAACAAGGGGTAGATATTGTGGGATCTTCAGAAGTGACAAATCTCAAATTATCATACAAACAGAGACTACAAAATAACTAGATAAATATTATACATTTATACTAAACTAGTATAGGTCACTAGTACATGATAACAATCCACACCAGATCATTACATGACTTATTTGCATCTTACTGCTCCATGTTTATGTAGACAGAGAGGTGAAATTATTTTATTTCTTCCCATTTGTACATAATTCTGAGCGTGCCATTTTCTCACAATAACAGTCATGTTCAGGTGAATCTCATCAATCATCACTTTGTGTCCATCTGTATTCCACGTGTCATGACTGATTTTGGGGCCAGGATTAAACCCCCCTAAACCCCACAAATAACCATTTTTATTATTTATTTTCACCATGTTTGTTAGTTAGTGTGACTACCAAGAGTTAACTCTGCAGGAATTTGAATGTGGCCCCAGATGTTACGTTACACTTTAACATATCCTGTGTGATCAAATAAAGTCATAATGTTTGAAGTTAGTTTACTGTCCTCTGTAAAATCACATCTTGGAACTAGGAGAGGATTGGTGGAGGAGACAGGAGGTGTATGGCAAACCGGTAGCCCAAGGGAAAGTCTGGGGTGGAACAGCTAGGCTCACCAGCCCTTGGATGAGAAAATGGACTGTGCCCCAGGTATGAATTGTTAACCTAGCATAGGGATTGTGTGGATAACTACTGTTCAGGAGCCAGCCATAGTTCAAGGGGCATACACAGAGAACAACCTTGGGACTGTGCCAGACCAAGTGAACCAGCCATACCCAGATGGCTAACACACCATTGTTTACAACAAGGCAGTATGGAAGAAATACCTATAGGCCAAGAGGTAGCAGATGGAGAGAGCAGTGAGGTCCTGCCAGTCGACATCGTGAAGGAGGTGAGTGCAAGACCAAGCCTATGTTTCAGTTCAGAGGGTTGGAGGCTACAATCAAGGCCTATATCTCTGATGCCAGCCAGCAGATCCAGCTGGCATGGCACCTACTGGGATTATAGTTTGTTTTTGCTACAAAGGAGTATGTTTAACATCCTAGTCTCAAAGCGAGAAGTGGGCACTTGCCCTGGACTGTGGGTTCTGTGCTGGGTTCACCACCCAAATTGTTTTCAATCCTCGAATTTTTACAAGAACATAATGGCAAATACCTGCCCTGTGCAGTCAGAATCAGGCCCTGTGCATGGGGAGGCCTGGTGAAATTATTTTCCACTTTTGACCCAATGGAGTTGGGTGTATCTCCTGTTTCAGCAGGGCAGATGGAGTTACTGGTCGAGATTGGGGGCTAGTACAACCAGCTGACCTTTCATGATGATTGCTAGCCTAGATGTGTCACGTTCCTTGGATTACAAATAGGAGTCCACCGGGATGCTTTTTCCAGCACCCCCCACTGCTTGTTTCTCCCTGTGGGCGCAGGAGAATGGGGAACCACAGAATGCTTCCCCAGGGGTTGTATCTATAAGCCACAGGATGTCGGCATTCATTAAATGTTACACGTCTTTATGGTCAGTACAGAACAAAGGGCAGATATTCTGGAGGCTTCAAAACTGACAAATCTCACATTATCATACAAACAACAGAGACTACAAAATAACTAAATAAATATTATACATCCGCCATTTTTTCCCCTCGCTTAGCCGATTTTCGAGTGACGAAACACAGCAAGCAAGGCTCAAAATCGCTTGCAACCTCACTCCCAGGCGTCCTGGCTCTCCCCCTGTACTGTGTGTGAGTGTTTTCTTATTTATTTTTTCTTATTTTTCTTGTTTTTCGATTTATGCGGTTCGGACGTTACATTCATATTTTTCCGATGTCAGGTTTTTTTGCCCTTAAGATTCCGAGGTCGGAATTTTCCTCAACTGCTTGCAGGCTAAGTAAGTCCTGAGTTCCTCAACTGCTTGCAGCCTAAGTCCAGCGTACCACGATTTGTGAAGCTTGCAGGGGACTCCTTCTCTCTCTTCCCACTCATCCTCCCTCCTTCCCACTCATCCTCCCTCCTTCCCACTCATCCTCCCTCCTTCCCACTCTCTCCTTACCATCAGGCAATCAGCTCCTGCTGCCCTCTCCACTGCAGCGTCGGCTTCTGGCTGTGTCGGAACCGGCATATGCTAATGACGTAACATGTGCGTCAAGTCATTAGCATATGCCGGCTCCAACAAGAAAGAAACACAGGGGAATGGGAAAGAGACACAGGCGAGGAAGGGAGGGGGGGATGAGACACAGGCGAGGGAGGGAGGGGGGGTGAGACACAGGCGAGGGAGAGGGGGGATGAGACACAGGCGAGGGAGAGGGGGGATGAGACACAGGCGAGGGAGAGGGGGGATGAGACACAGGCGAGGGAGAGGGGGGGATGAGACACAGGCGAGGGAGAGGTGGGGGTGAGACACAGGCGAGGGAGAGGGGGGGATGAGACACAGGCGAGGGAGAGGGGGGGATGAGACACAGGCGAGGGAGAGGGGGGGATGAGACACAGGCGAGAGAGAGGGGGGGATGAGACACAGGCGAGAGAAAGGGGGGGATGAGACACAGGCGAGGGAGAGGGGGGATGAGACACAGGCGAGGGAGAGGGGGGGGATGAGACACAGGCGAGGGAGAGGGGGATGAGACACAGGCGAGGGAGAGGGGGATGAGACACAGGCGAGGGAGAGGGGGATGAGACACAGGCGAGGGAGAGGGGGGGATGAGACACAGGCAAGGGACAGGGGGGGGATGAGACACAGGCGAGGGAGAGGGGGGATGAGACACAGGCGAGGGAGAGGGGGGGATGAGACACAGGCGAGGGAGAGTGGGGGGATGAGACACAGGCGAGGGAGAGGGGGGGGGATGAGACACAGGCGAGGGAGAGGGGGGGATGAGACACAGGCGAGGGAGAGGGGGGATGAGACACAGGCGAGGGAGAGGGGGGGTGAGACACAGGCGAGGGAGAGTGGGGGGATGAGACACAGGCGAGGGAGAGTGGGGGGATGAGACACAGGCGAGGGAGAGGGGGGGGATGAGACACAGGCGAGGGAGAGGGGGGATGAGACACAGGCGAGGGAGAGGGGGGGATGAGACACAGGCGAGGGAGAGGGGGGGATGAGACACAGGCGAGGGAGAGGGGGGGATGAGACACAGGCGAGGGAGAGGGAGGATGAGACACAGGCGAGGGAGAGGGGGGATGAGACACAGGCGAGGGAGAGGGGGTGATGAGACACAGGCGAGGGAGAGGGGGTGATGAGACACAGGCGAGGGAGAGGGGGTGATGAGACACAGGGGAGGAAGAGGGGGTGATGAGACACAGGCGAGGGAGAGGGGGTGATGAGACACAGGCGAGGGAGAGGGGGGGTGAGACACAGGCGAGGGAGAGGGGGGGTGAGACACAGGCGAGGGAGAGGGGGGTGAGACACAGGCGAGGGAGAAGGGGGGTGATATGAGACACAGGCGAGGGAGGGTTGGGATGAGACACAGGCGAGGGAGGGGGGGGATGAGACACAGGCGAGGGAGGGGGGGAATGAGACACAGGCGAGGGAGAGGGGGGATGAGACACAGGCGAGGGAGAGGGGGGATGAGACACAGGCGAGGAAGAGGGGGCATGAGACACAGGGGAGTGGGGCACAGACACAGGGGAGGGGGGACTGAGTGGGGGGGAAGAGACACAGGGGGGAGTGGGGGAGGGGAAGAGACACGGGGGGGAGTGGGGGGGGGGAAGAGACACGGGGGGGAGTGGGGGGGGGGAAGAGACACAGGGGGGAATGGGGGGGGGAAGAGACACAGGGGGGAGTGGGGGGGGAAGAGACACAGGGGGGAGTGGGGGGGGGGAAAGACACAGGGGGAGTGGGGGGGGGGGAAGAGACACAGGGGAGAGGGGGGGGATGAGACACAGGCGAGGGAGAGGGGGGATGAGACACAGGCGAGGGAGAGGGGGGATGAGACACAGGCGAGGGAGAGGGGGGATGAGACACAGGCGAGGGAGAGGGGGGATGAGACACAGACGAGGGAGAGGGGGGATGAGACACAGGCGAGGGAGAGGGGGGGTGAGACACAGGCGAGGGAGAGGGGGGGTGAGACACAGGCGAGGGAGAGTGGGGGGATGAGACACAGGCGAGGGAGAGGGGGGGGATGAGACACAGGCGAGGGAGAGGGGGGGGATGAGACACAGGCGAGGGAGAGGGGGGGATGAGACACAGGCGAGGGAGAGGGGGGATGAGACACAGGCGAGGGAGAGGGGGGATGAGACACAGGCGAGGGAGAGGGAGGATGAGACACAGGCGAGGGAGAGGGAGGATGAGACACAGGCGAGGGAGAGGGGGGATGAGACACAGGCGAGGGAGAGGGGGTGATGAGACACAGGCGAGGGAGAGGGGGTGATGAGACACAGGCAAGGGAGAGGGGGTGATGAGACACAGGCGAGGGAGAGGGGGTGATGAGACACAGGCGAGGGAGAGGGGGTGATGAGACACAGGCGAGGGAGAGGGGGTGATGAGACACAGGCGAGGGAGAGGGGGTGATGAGACACAGGCGAGGGAGAGGGGGGGTGAGACACAGGCGAGGGAGAGGGGGGGTGAGACACAGGCGAGGGAGAGGGGGGGTGAGACACAGGCGAGGGAGAGGGGGGTGAGACACAGGCGAGGGAGAAGGGGGGTGATATGAGACACAGGCGAGGGAGGGGGGGGATGAAACACAGGCGAGGGAGGGGGGGAATGAGACACAGGCGAGGGAGAGGGGGGATGAGACACAGGCGAGGGAGAGGGGGGATGAGACACAGGCGAGGGAGAGGGGGGATGAGACACAGGCGAGGGAGAGGGGGGATGAGACACAGGCGAGGGAGAGGGGGGGATGAGACACAGGCGAGGAAGAGGGGGCATGAGACACAGGGGAGTGGGGCACAGACACAGGGGAGGGGGGACTGAGTGGGGGGGAAGAGACACAGGGGGGAGTGGGGGAGGGGAAGAGACACGGGGGGGAGTGGGGGGGGTAAGAGACACAGGGGGGAATGGGGGGGGGAGAGACACAGGGGGGAGTGGGGGGGGAAGAGACACAGGGGGGAGTGGGGGGGGGGAAAGACACAGGGGGAGTGGGGGGGGAAGAGACACAGGGGGGAGTGGGGGGGGGAAGAGACACAGGGGGGAGAAGAGACACAGGGGAGAGTGGGGGGGAAGAGACACAGGGGAGAGTGGGGGGGAAGAGACACAGGGGAGAGTGGGGGGGAAGAGACACAGGGGAGACTGGGGGGGAAGAGACACAGGGGAGAGTGGGGGGGAAGAGACACAGGGGAGACTGGGGGGGAAGAGACACAGGGGAGAGTGGGGGGGAAGAGACACAGGGGAGAGTGGGGGGGAAGAGACACAGGGGAGAGTGGGGGGGAAGAGACACAGGGGAGAGTGGGGGGGGAAGAGACGCAGGGGAGAGTGGGGGGGGGGAAGAGACACAGGGGAGAGTGGGGGGGAAGAGACATAGGGGAGAGTGGGGGGGAAGAGACACAGGGGAGAGTGGGGGGGAAGAGACACAGGGGAGACTGGGGGGAAGAGACACAGGGGAGAGTGGGGGGGAAGAGACACAGGGGAGAGTGGGGGGGAAGAGACACAGGGGAGAGTGGGGGGGAAGAGACGCAGGGGAGAGTGGGGGGGAAGAGACGCAGGGGAGAGTGGGGGGGAAGAGACGCAGGGGAGAGTGGGGGGGAAGAGACGCAGGGGAGAGTGGGGGGGAAGAGACGCAGGGGAGAGTGGGGGGGAAGAGACGCAGGGGAGAGTGGGGGGGAAGAGACGCAGGGGAGAGTGGGGGGGAAGAGACGCAGGGGAGAGTGGGGGGGAAGAGACGCAGGGGAGAGTGGGGGGGAAGAGACGCAGGGGAGAGTGGGGGGGAAGAGACGCAGGGGAGAGTGGGGGGGAAGAGACGCAGGGGAGAGTGGGGGGGAAGAGACGCAGGGGAGAGTGGGGGGGAAGAGACGCAGGGGAGAGTGGGGGTAAGAGACGCAGGGGAGAGTGGGGGGAAGAGACGCAGGGGAGAGTGGGGGGAAGAGACGCAGGGGAGAGTGGGGGGAAGAGACGCAGGGGAGAGTGGGGGGAAGAGACGCAGGGGAGAGTGGGGGGAAGAGACGCAGGGGGAGAGTGGGGGGAAGAGACGCAGGGGAGAGTGGGGGGAAGAGACGCAGGGGAGAGTGGGGGGAAGAGACGCAGGGGAGAGTGGGGGGAAGAGACGCAGGGGAGAGTGGGGGGGAAGAGACGCAGGGGAGAGTGGGGGGGAAGAGACGCAGGGGAGAGTGGGGGGGAAGAGACGCAGGGGAGAGTGGGGGGGAAGAGACGCAGGGGAGAGTGGGGGGGAAGAGACACAGGGGAGAGTGGGGGGGGGAGACACAGGAGGAAGTGGCGGGGAAGAGACACAGGAGGAAGTGGCGAGGAAGAGACACAGGGGAGGGAGAGGGTGTAAAAAGGAACAAGGGAGGAAGCAGACAGGGGGAGAAACTTGCAATGAGCGCCAAATGTGCTCATTGCAAGCCACACCATGAGCGCCGAAGGTGCTCATATTGGGTGGCAAACAGCACTGCTAGCCTTAACATTTTGTTCCCGTCATTTTTGACAGGCAAATTGCTTGTGTGTATATACTCCCACTTCTCTCTATCCCCCCTGTATAACATGGCTCCTCCTCCTACATTATTATCATTATGTCCCGGTATCTGTTCCTGTGTTTCTCCCACTCGCACCTGATATCCAGTCACAGACACAAATAACCTCCCGTTTTATCTCCAGATCAGTAACGGGAACATGAATCACTTTGTTTACCTGTTGAGAGCTCAGACACACAAGGATCAGCTCCGGGGCGCCAGGTTGGAACAGAACAGGAAGTTAATCTGCCGGAAATTACTTCATCGAAATGCAAGTCCCGGAACTCAATCAGCAACCAATCAGCAGTGTAATGGGCGGATCCATAGCTATTAACCGATTTACACGGCGAGCCTGTATATATAGATCTGTATCACCCCGCAGATATAACTCTAACGATAAGATTAAACTGTTGTTATTGTATAACTTTGCCTGGCAACTAGTGACGTCACCTTTTTTCTGATTATTTTATTGGTCAGTTATTGCTTTCCTGTAATGTGTGTCTGGTGTATTATACCCACTGTCTGACACATCTCTGTGGAGTGGGAAAAACAAACATGGGTCCAAGTGACACATAAAGAAGGGAGCTGTGAGATTATACTGTCTATCTATCTATCTATCTATCTATCTATCTATCTATCTATCTATCTATCTGTCTCTTTCTACCTATCTATCTATCTATCTATCTATCTATCTATCTATCTATCTCTACCTATCTATCTATATCTACCTATCTATCTATCTATCTATCTATCTATCTATCTATCTATCTATCTATCTATCTGTATCTATCTATCTATTTATCTATCTGTCTATCTCTATCTATCTATCTATCTATCTCTATCTATTTATCTATCTATTTAGTGTGTATATGTATATAGTGTGTTAGAGGAGGTTTATCGCTGAGCACCTGAACTTTTATTTACAATCCATATACTATGGCTGGCGTCTTACGTTTTACTACATATATAACAAAATGTATTTAATTTACTAATACTATAATTGATCTCTTATTGGGGAAACAATATCTCCAAACTCAGGTGAGAGATT
Source organism: Discoglossus pictus (assembly GCA_027410445.1). NCBI lineage: Eukaryota > Metazoa > Chordata > Amphibia > Anura > Alytidae > Discoglossus > Discoglossus pictus. The sequence continues at coordinate 12,579,749 of CM050163.1, read as the reverse complement.
GGTACATATTACTGTTTTTTAATGTCATTAATTCTTCTTTCCCATAATCAAGTATAACCACTATAACACTGATTCCTGTTTAATTATCTTAATTTATTTAATATTATTTATTTATATGCAAACACAGTTCCAACGACGGTGGACTTAACAACGCATCATATGCCTTTATAATGTTATCTACGTAGTAGCTCCGAGGAACCTGCAGGAGTCCAGTCTGATCCCATAAGATGCAATATATAATTATAATAAATGCACAATATTAGGTGCTGCGCATATGGAGGTATAACATGTACTTTATCAGGATCATCATCCAGACAGAGCAGGTCACTCAGATCGCTTATTTCGGACATTTTTCACTTTCCTGTAGACCTGAAGTCACCATCTGATGCTGCACAGGATAAGGAGATGTCTGAGAGGATCCTTATTCTGCTGACTGGAGAGGTGAGGCATGCTGGGAATGTTACCTGTTATTATCTGTCCTTTCATCTGTACATCTCAATACAATGATAAATACTCCTATTATCTCACATTTATCACAGGTCTCAGTATTGCGCCATCTGACTTACTGACAATTACTGAGATGGACAAGAATACAAAGAAACCTGAATAATACCCTGAGATTATCTACCTGCTGACGGGAGAGGTGGGAGCTTCTGGGTAATGTCAGAGTCACACTAATATTATCTCTTTCACTTCATTAGAAATCAGTCTGAGGAGATTACAAAAATCACACAGATTTTATGGAAACATGGCGGGCAAAAGGAAAGAGCTCATTGGCTGAAATGTGTTTAGGTCCAGGAGGGGACTGTACTATCAGATGGGTTTACATTAGTACAGAGAATAGTCCTTGTGTTCGGTATCATTGGGTCCAGGAGGGGACTGTACTATCAGATGGGTTTACATTAGTACAGAGAATAGTCCTTGTGTTTGGTATCATTGGGTCCAGGAGGGGACTGTACTATCAGATGGGTTTATATTAGTACAGAGAATAGTCCTTGTGTTTGGTATCATTGGGTCCAGGAGGGGACTGTACTATCAGGTGGGGTTACATTAGTGCAGAGAATAGTCCTTGTGTTTGCTATCATTGGGTCCAGGAGGGGACTGTACTATCAGATGGGTTTATATTAGTACAGAGAATAGTCCTTGTGTTTGGTATCATTGGGTCCAGGAGTGGACTGTACTATGAGATGGGTTTACATTAGTACAGAGAATAGTCCTTGTGTTTGGTATCATTGGGTCCAGGAGGGGGCTGTACTATCAGATGGGTTTATATTAGTACAGAGAATAGTCCTTGTGTTTGGTATCATTGGGTCCAGGAGGGGACTGTACTATGAGATGGTTTTATATTAGTACAGAGAATAGTCCTTGTGTTTGGTATCATTGGGTCCAGGAGGGGGCTGTACTATCAGATGGGTTTATATTAGTACAGAGAATAGTCCTTGTGTTTGGTATCATTGGGTCCAGGAGGGGACTGTACTATGAGATGGTTTTATATTAGTACAGAGAATAGTCCTTGTGTTTGGTATCATTGGGTCCAGGAGGGGACTGTACTATGAGATGGGTTTATATTAGTACAGAGAATAGTCCTTGTGTTTGGTATCATTGGGTCCAGGAGGGGACTGTACTATCAGATGGGTTTATATTAGTACAGAGAATAGTCCTTGTGTTTGGTATCATTGGGTCCAGGAGGGGACTGTACTATCAGATGGGGTTATATTAGTACAGAGAATAGTCCTTGTGTTTGGCCTCATTGGGTCCAGGAGGGGACTGTAGTATGAGATGGGGTTATATTAGTACAGAGAATAGTCCTTGTGTTTGGTATCATTGGGTCCAGGAGGGGACTGTACTATCAGATGGGTTTACATTAGTACAGAGAATAGTCCTTGTGTTTGGTCTCATTAGGTCCAGAAGAGGACTGTACTATGAGATGGGTTTATATTAGTACAGAGAATAGTCCTTGTGTTTGGTATCATTGGGTCCAGGAGGGGACTGTACTATCAGATGGGGTTACATTAGTGCAGAGAATAGTCCTTGTGTTCGGTATCATTGGGTCCAGGAGGGGACTGTACTATCAGATAGGTTTATATTAGTACAGAGAATAGTCCTTGTGTTTGGTATCATTGGGTCCAGGAGGGGACTGTACTATCAGATGGGTTTACATTATAACTGAGAATAGTCCTTGTGTTTGGTATCATTGGGTCCAGGAGGGGACTGTACTATCAGATGGGTTTACATTAGTAGAGAGAATAGTCCTAATTTCTTCAATTTTTTTACATGGAAAAATCTGGATTGATGGCTCTGGCATATCTTCTAAGAGCTTACTGTCTCAAGTGGAAAAGCCATTAAAAATATCAGCATTATTTAAGGGTAATAATACTAAATATAGCTCTGTGATGCAGCTTCTGCCATGGAGATACTATGACGTACTAGACCACATTCAGTACTAGACTGCATAAAGATGGCTGCCCAGAAGGAAATATGGCGCCCAAAAAACAGATAAAGACATTAATCTAACAAAAATGTAAACATTCATTGATTACTCAACAATTTTTAATTTTGCTTTAAATAAATATCAATTATAGTAGGACGTCTTACATAGATATACTGCAAGTAGTTAGTTATAAACTTAATATTGTTTTCACGTTTATGAAATATATTTTAGGGGCCCTAGCAGGAGAGGACTGGATTCCTTTTTATGTTTTTCATGTTAGTTACTCATCTTATATAAAAAAAAATATATTGAAGAATAGTTTATAATCTGTAACAAACATAAACACATATTCATGCTTTAATTCACAGTCAGATTTGATCCCTATGCTTCATAATCCAGATTTTAGTTCAGGGTTAGCAGGCGGCTCCTTTGGGGAGATTATGTAAAAACACAATATAATTTGCAAGAATTAGATAGATTACATATGGATAAAATATAAATGAACTACTTGTGGAGTCATACACTGTCCTAGTTATACATATCAGTAGTGAATGGAATTTGTATTTTACTTTTATGTAGAACAACAAAGAGTTCAAATAAAATAATGAAATATACAACAAACAGAGAAACAATCTTGGTTTATTGAGGACAATAACAATGTGCAAATAAAAATTATTTTAATAAAATACTGAAAAATATCAAACAGCCAACTGTGAAGTTATATATTGTCCTAGTTATACATATGGATAGTGAGTGAAACCATCATTCCAGATAATGTGTAACCACCAGAAAGTTACAACTTGATTTATTGCACAACCACAAGTGATTATTTCTTGAGACATTGCACAACTACAAGTGATATTGTACATCTGTATTATTATTACTGTTATTATTATTTATTTGAGACGTGCCAACATATTCCATAGCGCTATACATGGGTTAAGTTCAAGGCAAACGATAATTACAGCATAAACATGTTGCAAAGGATGGAGCTTAGAATCCAGTGTCCATAGTGCTTTCCCCAAAGCACCATGCAAGATTGAGAACGCAAGACTAAACGTTTTGGGTGTGGTACAGGAGGGTGAGAGAAGTGGTGTGCATGTTAAGGTGGAAGGTGATAGGTTTCCTTAAACAGATGGGTTTTAGTGAGGTTTTGAGGTTGGAGAGAGGCAAGGCGTTCAAGAGAATTGGGGCAGCACAAGAAAAGTCCCGAAGGCCAGAATGAGAGGAGATGACAAGTGTGGTGGAAAGAAGTAGGTAGTTAGGAGAAAGAAGAGGGCGGGTGGAGGACTATTTGGAAATGAGAGCAGAGATATAAGGGGGTGCTCCGTTGCTGAAGGCTTTGGAGGCAACGGGAAGCCAGTGGAGTGATTGAAAGAGAGGTGCTGCAGACACTGAACGTTGTGTACAGTAGTTGAGTCTAGAGGAGGCATTCATTATGGATTGAAGTGGGGATAGACGGGTAGTGCGCAGGCCAGCAAGAAGCGAGTTGCAGTAGCCAAGACGAGAAATTATGAGAGAATGTATTAGAATCTTAGTTGTGTTTTTAGTGATATACTTTGGAAATGTTTTTTAGATGGAGAAGTCAAGATTTTGTTAGTGACTGTATGTGAGGGATTAAAGAGAGGGCAGGGTCCAAGGCAACAGGCCTGGGAGGTGGGAGTGATGATGGCATTGCCGGCAGGGAGGAAGCTGTAGTAGTGTGTGGGAAGATTAGGAGTTCGGTTTACTATAGGTGATAGATGTTTGAAATAATGTGTTGACTTGTCCCAATGGTTGGAATAAATACAGACTCCAGACTCCAATCATAGGCAATAAAAATTATATATTTAAAGTTGGAACTTTTTATTCTAAAATGCCTGTAACAAAGAGACAAAGACTGCAAGAACATATATCTACTGAACTGTTAGCTGCTACTTTTGGAGATTGTTTGAGTGACATTGTATAAATTAATTTTAATATTTACTTATTGGCAACTCAGTTTTGTAAATCTGGTATTGTATTAGTTGTATCACATCTAACCAAGTGTTTTTATTTTTCATTTAGCATTTTTCTGGCATATTTTAATCTGTTACGTAAAGAATATTTTACTGATTCCCTTTCTTTGTGTGAATATATTGTGCCACAATCATAAGTAATGTGCACTAAGAGGTTAATATCATCATCTTGCTCCAAGGGTAATTGTTCTTTAGCTGCTCCAGGGTTAAAGACTCTCTAGCTACTTCAGCCATCTCTTTAGCTTCTTCTGCTGTGTCTTTATGTGTTTAAGCTATATTTTTAGCTGTTTCAGCCCTCTCTGCACAGAATGTACAGAAAAAAACTTAGTTTATAATGTTATTTAACAAAAAAGAAAAAATGGGTGGCTCTAAGTGTACCTTTGTAATGACCTGTTCATAGGGTGCCACTAAGGGTAAATAACATGTATTGAATAACATATAGATGTAGAGAGCACATCTACTAATTCCAAACTGTGTATGGACTTACATGAAAAAATAAAACTTAACTTTTAATAACTACTATTAAAAACTTTTAAAAATAGAACAGTATTGGTATAGATATTATTTATAAGGTGCATTATTTTATTAAGTGCTTTTAGGGAGTATCATTATGGCCATAGAAGAAGTAAAAAAGTGTCAGTGCTTTTATACACAAAGTGCCAGTGCTTTAATATAGAGCTTGAATATTGAATTAATTAAATATCTTGCTTGATTGCATCCACAAAAAGTGCCAGTGCTATCACAGATTATTAGTAAATCCACCAAGAGTCTGTGTTATCATAAGAAACTAAAAGTCTATTATTTGACTCTTATTAAAGTGCTGATGTAATTTAACCAAAGTTGGTATATGATATAAATAAGTGTATGTGGCAATTGCTTTATGCTATAAAAATGTATAAACTTTTGCTGAAAAGCTTCTTCTAGTAAAATTTCTATATTAAATATAAATGGTATCATTTGATATCTCTAAGATATAGTGCAACTCAATTTTATAAGAGATTCCCCTATATCATTCCCATATATGCTCCTATGTCTATTTGTCCTACTATCTATACACTTTAAGTGCATTTCTATTATGGAACCTGTTCCTTAGTGCTAGTATAATCGTACTGCTATGTACTTGGTGCTAGCTTAATCATTTTGCCTTATTGCCATATTGTTATGTTAATGGCTTGCTCATATTGTGCTTGACTTCTTCTATGGCCATAATGATATTCCCTAAAAGCACTTAATAAAATAATGCACCTTATAAACAATATCTATACCAATACTGTTCGATTTTGCTGCGTCTAAAAGTTTTTAATAGTAGTTATTAAAAGTTAAGTTTTATTTTTTCATGTAAGTCCATACACAGTTTGGGATTAGTAGGTGTGCACTATCAAAGTTATTCTATAATGTTATTTACAATGAAAACAACTTACCGTTGGGATGATGGTGTCCTTTTCAAGTAGGAATTGTAATACTGTATGCTGCATACAGATAAGCTGCGTTTTGCCTAAGGAGTGTAGAAATGTATTTATCCATGAAAATTGGATATGCCTTTAAACTGAATGCTTAAAGTTGTTACAAAATATGTGACCATTTATTAAGCTGTTAATCACTCAACAGGAGGCCTTCAATGACAAACTACTCCATACTAATACTCTCATTACACCCCCATAGACCAGGTCACTCAGTTTACCTTGAATTACCCAAAAAATATTTACTGTATATATTAGAGAGAGATGAAGAGAGAAAGAAGATGGAAAGACTTTGGCAAACAGCAAAGTACAACTACAGCAAGGCAGGGAGATGCTGATGAGCAGGAAGGGGGTTAGGATTGATCAGGAAAATTTAAGGAGCGGTGTACGGGAGAGTTCAAAAAAAATATATAAACTTAAAAACAATAATCATGCATGAAGTTAGACTAGAGCAGACTAATCAGTCCCTTGTATTACAGTTCCTTGCAAAAGTATTCACCCCCTTGGCATTTTTCGTGTTTTGTTGCCTCACAACCTGGAATTAACATGGATTGTTTGAGGATTTGTATCATTTAATTTATAGAACGTGCCCACAACTTTGAAGATGTTTTTTTTCTTGTTATTGTGAAGCAAACAACAAATAGGACAAAATAAAAGAAAATGTAAATGTGCATAATTATTCACGCCCCCTAAAGTCAATACTTTGTAGAGCCACCTTTTGTGGCAATCACAGCTCCAAGTCGCTTTGGATAAGTCTCTATGAGCTTGCCACATCTTACCACTGGGATTTTTGCCCATTTCTCCTTGCAAAACTGCTCCAGCTCCTTCAAGTTGGATGGTTTGCACTTGTGAACAGCAATCTTTAAGTCTGACCACAGATTTTCTATTGGATTGAGGTTCGGGCTGTGACTAGGCCATTCCAACACATTTACATGTTTCCCCTTAAATCACTCAAGTGTTGCTTTAGCAGTGTGTTTGTGGTCATTGTCCTGCTGGAAGGTGAACCTCCGTCCTAGCCTCAAATCACGCACAGAGTGGTACAGGTTTTGCTCAAGAATATCCCTGTATTTAGCACCATCCATCTTTCCCTCAACTCTGACCAGTTTCCCAGTCCCAGCTGCTGAAAAATGGGGATGGTGTTCTTTGAGTGATGTGATGTGTTGGGTTTCACCATATGTAGCGCTTTCTTTGATGGCCGAAAAGTTACATTTTAGTCTCATTAAACCAGAGCACCTTCCTCCATACATTTTGGGAGTCTCCCACATGCCTTTTTGTAAACTCAAAATGTGCCATGTTGTTTTTTGCTGAAAGTAATGGATTTCTTCTGGCCACTCTGCTATAAAGCCCAACTCTATGGAGCGTACGGCTTATTGTCGTCCTATGTACAGATACTCCAGTCTTTGCTGTGGAACTCTGCAGCTCCTCCAGGGTTACCTTAGGTTTCTGTGCTGCCTCTGATTAATGCCCTCCTTGCCCGGTCCGTGAGTTTTGGTGGGCGGACGTCTCTTGGCAGGTTTGCTATTGTGCCATGTTCTTTCCATTTGGTTATGATAGATTTGATGGTGCTCCTGTGGATCATCAAAGATTTGGATATTTCTTATAACCTAACCCTGACTTGTCCCTTATTTGTTTGGAGAGTTCCTTGGTCTTCATGGCAGTGTTTGGTTAGTGATGCCCCTTGCTTAGTTGTTGCAGTCCCTGGGGCCTTTCAAAAAAGGTGTGTATATGTAATGACAGATCATGTCACACTTACATTGCACACAGGTGGACATCATTTCACTAATTATGTGACTTCTGAAGGTAATTGGTTGCACCAGAGCTTTTTATGGGCTTCATAACAAAGGGAGTGAATGCATACGCACATGCCAATTTTCTGTTTTCTATTTCTAAAAAATAGTTTTATGTACATATTTTCTCATTTCACTTCACTAACTTAAACTATTGTGTTCTGATCCATCACATAAAATTCAGATTAACAAAACATTGAGGGCGTAATGTAACAACATAGGTAAAAAGTCAAGGGGGTGAATACTTTTGCAAGGCACTGTATTTTTAATAGAGAGAGGGAATTCATAATAATAATCATTCTGGTCCTCCTGCGAAACTACCCAAGTAAGTCATTTTTCCTGAAAAAAATATTATAAAAATGTATTGGAAGGAAAGAGAAAATAAATAGCTAGACTCAATGGCACATATACAGGAACATAGAGACCCCCACAGGGTCTGTACAGAGCTACATATCTCATTCGAAGCATTTTACAAAACATTTACAAAATATACGTTGAGAGAAGTAAACTACTTACAAAGGTAATTTCGACTGCAGGAGCTTTTTTCAGTAATGTTACACATGTATTTAATGCAATTCACTCGCAATATTACTTATCTCACCCAAAATACTGTTTTCTCAGTAGCATAATAGCAGCTCTATTAAATTCCCCTAACGTGTAAAACAGCAGCCAGCAAGACTTATGGGTATTAAATTGGCCCTGAAAAGCAAGCCTCTGACAATCTACAAGTTTGGAGCGAAAAAAGCTTACGGGACGTTGAACGTTGAACTTTGCGGCTGCAAATCCTGTGTTCAGTCAAGCCCGTAACTGCTACATTCCAATTTCGCTATTAAATTACAACAAATTCACTGGCGTTCAACCCCCAAGAAGCCAACGGGTACTAGAGACGACCCACAAAGGGTGTTAAGTTCTATACGTAGCACTGTAAAAGAACAAATACACACACTACTGGACATATAATAAAAGGGAAAGTGATGTTAGGTCTTAGAATTAATAGCCCAACATTCTCAAGCTCGCAAATCGGCAATATAAAATACTTTATTTCATGTTTAATTTCCGTGTTATATCGATCCCGGAAATCAATGTGTTATATTTATACTTATATGTATTAAGTAAGCATTATTGAGAGTCGATACATAAAATCCCCTTCTGAATCACTACCTTGTCATGGCGAAGGGGCTTGTGGACTTCAGTGAAGATGAGAGCTATACTATGTAGGTTCACCCAAGATGGGCAGGACTTGTTTGGGGCAAGTCAAGAAAGATGTCTCAGACAGTGGTTATAATGCACAATACAAACATCATCAAGCAGGAATAAGTTCAACAATGGTCCTGACCAATGAAATAATCAGAATGCGGTGACATCACTAATTGATGAATGAAACATATATATATATATATATATATATATATATATATATATATATATATATATATATACAGTTGCAAGCAAAAGTATGTGAACCCTTTGGAATGGTATGGATTTCTGCACAAATTGGTCATAAAATGTGATCTGATCTTCATCTAAGTCACAACAATAGACAATCACAGTCTGCGTAAACTAATAACACACAAAGTACTAAATGGTGCCATGTTGTTATTTTACACACCATGTAAACATTTACAGTGCAGGTAAAAAAAGTATGTGAACCCTTGGATTTAATAACTGGTTGAACCTCCTTTGGCAGCAATAACTACAACCAAACGTTTCCTGTAGTTGCAGATCAGATGTGCACAACGGTCAGGAGTAATTCTTGACCATTCCTCTTTACAGAACTGTTTCAGTTCAGCAATATTCTTGGGATATCTGGTGTAAATCACTTTCTTGAGGTCATGCCACAGCATCTCAATCAGGTTGAGGTCAGGACTCTGACTGGGCCACTTCAGAAGGCATAGTTTCTTCTGTTTAAGCCATTCTGTTGTTGATTTTCTTCTATACTTTGGGTCGTTGTCCCATTGCAACACCCACCTTCTGTTGAGCTTCAGCTGGTGAAAAGATGGCCTTAAGTTCTCCTGCAAAATGTCTTGATAAACTTTGGAATTAATTTTTCCTTCGATGATAGCAATCCGTCCAGGCCCTGACGCAGCAAAGCAGCCCCAAACCATGATGCCCCCACCACCGTACTTCACAGTTGGGATGAGGTTTTGATGTTGGTGTGCTGTGCCTCTTTTTCTCCAAACATAGTGTTGTGTGTTTCTTCCAAACAACTCAACTTTGGTTTTCTCTGTAAACATAATATTTTGCCAGTACTGCTGTTGAACATTCAGGTGCTCTTGTGCAAACTGTAAATGTGCAGCAATGTTTTCTTTGGACAGCAGTGGCTTCCTCTGTGGTATCCTCCCATGAAATCCATTCTTTTTTAGTGTTTTAGGTATCGTAGATTTGCTAACAGGGATGTTAGCATATGCCAGAGACTTTTTTAAGTCTTTAGCTGACACTCTAGGATTCTTCTTCACTTCATTGAGCAGTCTGCTCTGTGCTCCTGCAGTCATCTTTACAGGACAGCCACTCCTAGGGAGAGTTGCAGCAGTGCTGAACTTTCTCCATTTATAGACAATTTGTCTTACCGTGGACTGATGAACAGCAAGGCTTTTGGAGATACTTTTATAACCCTTTCCAGCTTTATGCAAGTCAACAATTCTTAATCGTAGGTCTTCTGAGAGCTCTTTTGTGCGAGGCATCATTTACATCAGGCAATCCTTCTTGTGAAAAGCAAACACAGAACTGGTGTGTGTTTATTATAGGACAGGGCAGCTGTAACCAACACCTCCAATCTCATCTCATTGATTGGACTCCAGTTGGCTGACACCTCACTCCAATTAGCTATTGGAGATGTCATTAGTCTAGGGGTTCACATACTTTTTACATTTTGAAATGTATTATAATATGTGACTTGAATCTTATATATGACACTACTGTTGAAGAACAGCAACAGCAGCATAACTGGGCTTCGGAAACCGTGCAGACAGGGGACAAGAGGCGACATTAAAATAAACAACACAGTTGAAATATTCAGCATTGGAGGCCGCTAGGGACTGGCAAAACCCAGAACAAAACATTATTGGCGAGTATCGGAATATATCAGCCATACATAGAGCACATAAAGCACAAACAGAGGAAGTCAGTGTCTTTAAATTATCAGCTTTACAGATTATAAGTTTTTGGAAGCATAACGTAGCATGTGTCTGGAATCCTGTATATGATACTACTGAAGCTTAGTACCAGCAATAGCACAATCAGACTCTTGTAGCTTGTAGATAGGGGATAAGTGGTGAAAGTAATATAGACATCACCGCTGGGATTGATGAATAGCAGAATATATCAGCCAGACAAAGTATACAAAGTATAAATAGAGGAACTGTGACTTCGATTTATCATCCTCACAATCTACGAGTTATTGAAATACATTATATCATGTGATTTGAATGCTATATCAGATGAACATCGAGTGTGAATATTATAAAGTGTATAAAATGCATTTAATAGTAGTGATTAACAACGGAGTGAAAATTAATATATCTTGATTGTTAACTGATATAAGGAAACTATATTTGAATGTAGTATATCCATTTATAACTGCATATAGTGTGCACTGAGTATAAAAACAAATAAGATTTGATGTATTATCATAACTACATTTTTTGTACCAATTTATGACAATTTGCCTGCTGATATTGTAATAACTGGATAATGATACTATGTATATATATTGGGAACTTATTTCTGTACATTTGAGAGTAACAGAGAATAGCTAAAATTATCAATTTTGATTAGGAAATTTGTCTATTATAGAAAAAAATGTACTTACCTTAAGATATATTTGGAAAAAGAAAGAGAAGAGAGGGGGAGAAAAGGGGAAAAAAGAAAAAGGAAAAAAAAAGGGGGAAGAAAGGAGAGAAGAAAGGTTATTAATAATGAAGCAAAATTTGAAAAGTAAATCTAAAGAAAAAGGAAAAAAAAATTAAACTAAAAATATTGCCTCTTTCTTATCCCCAAAAGAGAAAGACGAGGAAATAATATCAGAAACATCTCAACTAACTAATTAATCACAATTGGAACCTTCCCCATTACAGATGAAATCTTAAGAAATTTCACAATCGAAGTCATCTGAAATAATAACTTTAAAAGAGCAAGAATTATTAACAGTGGATACCATGAAAAAATTACTCTTTGAATTTCAAATATCATTAAGAGAAGAATTATCTCAAGGAATTAAGATCAACACGATAGAAATAAACGCTGTTAAAAGTCAAATGGATGAACTAGAAAACAAATATGAGGAATTATGGATAGACAACCAATCGATGGGAACTAGGATAACAAAATTGGAAGAGGAAGCTAAACTATTAAAATTCAAATATAATACACTTGAGAGTTATACTAGACAAAATAATTTAAGAATTCGAGGTGTCTCAGAAAAAATTGTGACAAAGGAATTAAGTGACTATATTATCAAATTTTTACACACTTTGGTGAATTCAGAGAGTAACACTACAGAAAAAATATATAGAATCCCTCTCCCAGCATATATTCCAAAAGAAACCCCAAGAAATATAATAGTAAGGCTTCAAAAAACCTCCTATAAGGAGGCAATTTTTAAAGTAGCAAAGGAAAAAAGAATATTTGATAATCCCTATGAAAAATTTATGATTTTCACAAATCTCTCAACTGAGATTCTGATTAAAAGAAAAGAGCTCAGACAAATAACAAAAATACTGAGGAATCAGAATATTATGTATAAATGGAATTATCCCGCTAAATTACATATTATTCATAACAACGAAACATTTATAATTACATCAATAAAGGGAGGACAGAAACTCCTAGATGAATGGGCAATCCCTATTGAAACACCTTCTCATTTAAATTTGGACTTAACTAAAAAAAGACATCCATGGCAAATTATAAAATAATTTGAGACTTGCTTCATTATGATCTTGTTTTGCTTAACTATTACGACTGATTTATAAAGGCTAATTACATTAGAGAAATGCATACATTATTTTGATCCTAAAAGATGAATAAATGGAGTCGATATAAGTTAAAGAAACTATATAAAGAAAAAAAAAAAAAGGGCAAAGGAGGAGAAGAGGGGAGAAATGAAATAAGTTAAAGAAAATATGATAAGTTTAATACTTACACACTATGCACGATTTAATATAAAGGTAGAAGAAAGGGAAAGGGAAAAATGGGGATTTATTTCAGAAGAAATACTTATATTCAATTTAGATATTTAAGAAGAAACACTTATACACAATTTAGATATAATGGAAAATTGAGAGGAAAATTAAGCAATTACTTTCTATATTATAGAAACACACTCCCTCCCTTCACTTTTCCTTCTCCTTTTCCCCTCCCCCAATAACTGTAAAAACATATTAGACCACCCTATTTATCTATGACAGTAATATCTGAAGAATAACAAGAAAGATAGAAAAAATATCAATAATCCATTAATAAATAAAAATGTATATGGTTTAGCCGATGACCAGATTAAAACTACAAAAATGAAAGCAAATACAATCACTTTGCTATCACAATACTATTTTTTTGGTATTTATGTACTTATGCATTTTTTTTGTATTTATTCTTCTTCTTATTTTTTATATAACTGGAACCGCTTTTTTGTCTTATTTAAAGAAATGTTTAGGAAAAATATAAACAAGATAATCCATGAAAGGTTGTACATTTTGTGCTGGAAAGATGAAAAACTTTCACAGTATGGATGTCAAAGGGAGGAGAGGAGTACAAGGTAATTAATCAAAATCTCTAGAATATTATGGGACTTAAGTTTATATCCCAGAATGTGAATGGGTTAAATATTCCATAAAAAAAACAATGGTCATGATTTTTTTCAATGAATTAAATGTTGATGTTATATGTGTACAGGAGAAAATATATAATATAAATATATTCCTAAACTATCAGATAAAAGGTAAAATATAAAATTGTTATCCAACTATAAAACCAAGTCAAGAGGTGTATGTATATTTTTTAACAATAGAAAAAAAATAGTTGAAGAATTTATAGAAAAAGATATAGAAGGTCATTATATAATTTGGATAGGTACAATAAATGATCAAAACTATACAATAGTGAATATTTATGCTCCTAATAAGAATCCATATAGATTTCTAAATAAAATAATAAAACATACTAATGATATTAAAAAGGGTAATTTGGTTATATGCGGTGACTTAAACATTTGCTTATTTGCTTATGGATAGAAGATCAATGGTAAAACCAGAACCAGATAAAATGATGACAAATAAAGCAAATAAATTTGAAAAAACTCTATTGCATCATGAATTGTATGATGGTTGGAGGGTATTGTACCCATTTGATAAAGAATATACATACTTCTCTAATAAATATAAAACTTATACAAGATTGGATTGTTTTTTAGTGAATTTGAATTTATTGAATAAAACTAAAAAAATTGAGATCAGCCCAATAACATGGCTAGACCATGCATTAATAACAATGGTAGTAGAAGATGGTCATAAAATACAACACAATAAATCACGTAATATAGATTCAACTCTTTTTAAAGTATTGGCAGATAGGGAAAAATTAAAAATAGAAATAGAAACTTTTTTTGAGATTAATGAAAACTCAGTATCATCACAATCATTGCTTTGGAACACGCACAAGGCATACGTGAGAGGTGTCCTTTGTGCTTGGTCCAAACATAGAACAAAAAATGAAGAATCTTCATATAGAGACTTAATCATTAAACTTACAACAACAAAAAAAATGTTACCAACAAATAATATTACTTTGGAAATATCTAAAATGCAACTAGCAATTAAAAAAATCCAACAAGAAAAAAATAATAATTTAGTTTGGTTATACCAGTTAAAGCAATATCATTTAGGTAATAAACCAGGTAAATTAATTACTAAACAAATTAAAGGAACTAACGTTAATAAAATAATTAATATGATACGTGATGACAAGGGTGTAATTCATAGAAATCCGATTCCAGAAGCCTACAATTGAACAAATTGAAGAGTATTTAAAAAAAATAATATTACCAAAAATATTAGAAGCACAATTAAAAGAATTGGAAACTGATATTACAGAAGAGGAAATTTATCAAACTATAAAATCGTTGAAAATTGTGAAATCGCCAGGCCCAGATGGATTCGCGAATATATATTATAAAAAAAATTCTTCCTCCATAGTGAAACTTTAAAAAAAAATGTATAATGAAATTAAAATAAATGGAAAATCTCCAGTAGAAACATTAGAGGCAGCAATAACTGTTATTCCGAAACCAGATAGAAGATCATGCACAATGTCGTAATTATCGTCCAATATCACTTATCAATACAGACATAAAGATTTATGTTAGTATATTGGCTGCTCGATTAAATCCAATATTAAATGATTTAATTAATAAAGATCAAACAGGCTTTATTAGATCTAGACAATCAACTGATAATACTCTAAATTTTTTGAATATAATCGACTTTGCCAATAAAAAGAAAATTCCTTTAATTGCTCTATCATTTGATGCTGAAAAAGCATTTCAAAGAGTGAATTGGGACTTCATACACTTAGTTTTAGATAAATATGGTTTTGGACGGTTTGGATCATATGCGATAAAAGCACTTTATACAGAAGCTAATGCATATATAACAGGAATTTACTTTAAAACTCATTAATTTAAACTAGGAAATGGCACTAGACAGGGTTGCCCTATGTCACCACTTACCGTATATACTTGAGTATAAGCCGAGTTTTTCAGCCCTTTTTTTAAGGCTAAAAAGGGCCCCGTCTGCTTATACTCGAGTCACTCTCCCCCCCTGTTTCTCTCTAAACCCACCGTGTCTCACTACCCCCCCAGTGTCTCTCGACCCTCCCTGTGTCTCTCTACCCCCCCTGTGTCTCTCTAACCCCCCGTGTCTTTTTCCCTCCCCCCTCCTCATCCTCAACCCCCCCTCATTCTAACCCCCCCTAAATACCTCCCCCTCTCAATTTCCCCTCACCTGCATCTGAAGCTTCTGCTCCGGCCTCCGCTCCTTTTGGCATCTTGATGTGGCGCGCATGTGACGTCACGTCATTACCATATACCGGGTGCCGGCACCCGGTATATGCTAATGACGTGGCAGGCATGTGACGTCACGTCATTAGCATTTACCGGGTGCCGGCACCCGGTATATGCTAATGACGTGACGTCACATGCGCGCCACATCAAGACGCCAGAAGGAGCGGAGGCCAGAGCAGAAGCTTCAGATGCAGGAGAGGGGAAAGTGAGAGGGGGAGGTATTTAGGGGTTTTTAGAATGAGGGGGGGTTGAGGATGAGGAGGGGGGGAGGGAAAGAGACAGGGGATGAGGAGGGGGGGTTGAGGATGGGGGGGTTGAGGTTGAGGAGGGAGGTAGAGGATGAGGAGGGGGGTTGAGGAGGGGGTTGAGGATGGGGGTTTGAGATTAAGGAGGGGGGTTGAGGAGGGAGGTTGAAGATGAGGAGGGAGGTTGGGGAGGGAGGTGGAGGATGAGGAGGGAGGATGAGGAGGGGGGTTGAGGATAGGGGGGTTGAGGATAGGGGGGTTGAAGATAGGGGGTTGAGGTTGAGGATGAGGAGGGGGTTGAGGATGAGGAGGGGGTTGAGGATGAGGAGGGAGGTTGAGGATGAGGAGGGAGGTTGAGGATGAGGAGGGAGGTTGAGGAGGGGGTTGAGGATGGGGGGATTGAGGTTGAGGAGGGGGGTTGAGGAGGGAGGTTGAGGAAGCAGGTTGAGGATGAGGAGGGAGGTTGAGGAGGGAGGTTGAGGATGAGGAGGGAGGATGAGAAGGGGGGTTGAGGATGGGGGTTGAGGTTGAGGAGGGGGTTGAGGATGAGGAGGGGTTTGAGGATGAGAAGGGAGGTTGAGCATGAGGAGGGAGGTTGAGGAGGGGATTGAGGATGAGGAGGGAGTTGAGGATGAGGAGGGGGTTGAGGAGGTGGTTGAGAATGAGGAGGGGGGAAGAGACACAGGGAAGGGAGGGGGAGAAGAGACACGGGAGAGAGAGGGGGACACAAGAAAAGGGCACACAAGATGGGGACACAGAGGGCAGCACATTTCCCACCCTCGGCTTATACTCAAGTCACTCATTTTACCCAGTATTTTGTGGTAAAATAGGTGCCTCTGCTTATTCTCAGGTCGGCTTATACTCGAGTATATACGGTATATTTGCCTTAATTATAGAACCACTACTTGAAATGATTAGAAGTTGTAAACAAATAAAAGGTATAGTTAATGTAAATAAAGTTATCATATTTGCTGATGATTTATTGGTTACAGTTTCAAATCCAATGAAGTCAATACCGAAATTACTACAAATCATTGAAGAGTACGGCGACTTATCTTATTAAAGTAAATACTACGAAAATTGAAGTCTTGTACTCTAATATATCTGACAAAGACAAGCTTGAACTAAAAGATAGATTCCCAAATAATTGGAGAAAAAATCAAATAACACATGTAGGTATAATATTTAATCAAAACTTAACCACTACAGTTCATAATAATATGGATAAGTTATTCTTTTAGGTCTCTTCTACATTAGCAAGTTGGCGAGATTTGAATTTAACCTGTTTTGGTAGAATATCACTAATTAAAATGAATATTCTTCCCAAAATAACATATATTTTGAGAAGTCTTCCTTTAAAAATTCCAATTAAAAATTTAAAACAACTTCAGAAAATAATTGATACATTTATATACAGAAATAAAAAATCAAGAATTAAACAGGAAATTTTCTCGAGACCTTTTTCTAGAGGAGGCCTGGCAGCACCAAACATTATCCAATACTCAAATGCTATTAATTTGGTACATTTATCAAAATACACCATAAAATAAAATAAACCTAAATACTTACTTATAGAGAATGAATTAGTTAAAAGCATTAATCTACATCATATATTTTGGGATAAGAAGATAATAAGATTCTTAATAAATTACCACTTATTCCAAAAACTTTAATAAAATGGTGGTCTAATCACAATTAAAAAAAAAAAAATTGGTAAAATTTCCAGCTCCAAATATCCCATTATATAAAGTGTCATTAGAACTAACTCCCTTTTTAAAAAAATCATGGTAGAATTGGGGTATAAAAACTCTCAAGGACTTATTTCAGGGACAAACACTGAAAACATTTAAAGTAATATCTGCTGAATATCAAATACCATCTACAAAATGGTTGCTTTATGATATTTTATATACCTCAATAATAAATACAGAATATGGAAAACTACCTAATAGAGAATTGACCCTCTAAATGATATTGATAAGAAAAGTACAATATCAAGATATCATAAAATAATAAAATCTCAATTAGAAATAGAAAAAACAGGAAGGATGCAAAAATGGGAAGAAAATTTAGGGATAATATGGTCTACAACCCAGTGGTATAAAGCATTTCTAAAAACGGAGAAAAGTATAACGAATTCGTCCTTAAGAGAAACATACTTTAAATTAGTGCAGAGATGGTATATGAGCCCAATTAAATTAAAAAAAATTGCCCCACAAATGATGTGAAAACCAAATAGGAACCTATGAACATATGTGGTGGAATTGTTTTAATATTAAATAATTTTGGACATTATGTCTAAGGCATATATAAAAAATAATTAATTTTCAACTAGAAACAACGCCTGAGATCGTATTATTTCATATCTTCCCAAGAAAAATTAATTATACACAAAGTAATGTGATTATAAATACTTTAATGGAGGCTAAGTGGCTTATAGCCAGAAGGTGGAAAAAACAATCTTTACCGACATGGAATGAACTTGTGACCATTGTAGAGATAAATAAACAAATAGAATTGGAGTACTCAACACCCTCACATTGTCCGTCGAAAAAAAATAGTTTAAAATGGTCTCTTTGGAACACATAGTGAGCCATTTATGGGAAAAGGAAAACCTTTTGCTCCTCTCCTCCCTAGAATTGAATTTCAAAATGTACTGATATTTTGAAAAATAACTCTTTTTCTTATGACATATTCTGAAATGTTTAATCTCAGTCACGGTTCCGTATTGTGTTTTTTTTTTTTTCTTGTTTGTTTGATTGTGTATAATTTTGATGTTTTGATATTTGGATTTTAATGTTTGTAAACTTTGTAATAAAGAAAAAAAAATGGCTGCCGTAAAGCCGTAATTTTTTATCCAGTTCGTAAATCGGAAAAACATTTTGGGCTTGGGGAAAAAGATCAATTTTCCAAGCCCGCAAATGGTTTCACACCCGTAAATGGAAACAGGAGCACAGAGGAGGGAGAAGGGGAGAAAGACACAGGGGAGGGAGAGGGGAGAGAGGGTGGAAAGAGACACAGATGAGGGAGTGGGTGGGAAAGAGACACAGGGGTGAGAGAGGGGGGAAAGAGACACAGGGGAGGGAGAGGGGGCAAAGAGACACGGGAGGGAGAGAGGGGGGAAACAGACACAGGGGAGGGAGAGGGGGAAAGAGACACTGGGGTGAGAGAGTGGGGAGAGGCTCACAATGAGCGCTGAAAAATATCTGTCATTAGGTCCCTCCCCCGTCCGCCTCTTACTATGGGCGGGGCTTATCTCACTTTAAACAAGCACTTCCGGCCGCCTTCTCCTGGCAAGCCTCATTTTCATTTTGGCTCCAACACTCCTCACGTATTGGCTATCACAAGCCTCCCTTTGCAGATTTTCCCATACATCTACTAAACAAGGTTGGTCTTTCTCATTATTACAGGGCTTCACCAAGCCTACATACACAGATTTTGAACCTTTGTATCAGAATTCGGGCCATATTTACTAAATAGTGACTTTGCTTATATCATGGTAATACTATTTCATTGTCGTATGCTTTCAATAAGCTCTACCATTCAATATTTTTGCCCCATATACCTACATATATACCAAGCAGCGACTGTTCCCATGTACAGGGTCATTCTGTATTATTCCACAGGGCCTTACCAAGCCTATATACACCGATTTTAGTGCTTTTGTAAAAAAAAGAAAGAGGGAGAGAGGGCTTAAGAGAAGGGTTGAGAGAGAGTGGGTGTGAGAGAGACACAGGGAGAAAGAGGTAGAGAAAGAAAGAGAGAGGGAGACAAAGCGAGGAGGAGAGAGAGAGATAGGGAGGGAGACAAAGAGCAGCGAGAGAGACAGAAAGAGGGAAAATGAGGGCTAGAGAGAGAGAGGGGGAAAGATGGGGAGAGAGAAAGAGGGGCAGATAGAGAGAAAAGGAGAGGGGAGAGAGAAAGACGGGGAGAAAGAAAGAGAGCAAAAGAAAGTGTAATGATATAGGCAAGAAGTGCCTTATATAGGCCAAGGACCAGACACATCTGAAGAGACTAGTCACTGATACTATTGCTAGCAGAGTCAAGGTTTATCAGATCTCCTAGGAAATTCACAAAGGCAGGCTGGCGAAGGGTAGGGAAGAGGTTCAGCAGCCTGGGGACCAGGGTTCAAAACCCAGCAGAGTCAATTCCTCACATTACCCCCGCCTCTATAGGTGCAGCCTCTGGATGCCCTATTACCCGGTTTAACAGGGTACTGCACATGAAAAGACCGAAGAAGATCAGGAGCGTGAATATTGTCCACTGGTTCCCACGAACTATCCTCCTCACCATAGCCTTTCTAATGAACCAGATACTGAAGCTTGTTGCGGAAGATCCTGGAGTCCAGAATTTTCTCCACCTCATATTCATCCTCACCATCCCCGAGGACTGGAGGTGGGGCAGGCAGGGCTCGGCCAGGGAAAGTGTTGTCATGGAAAGGTTTCAGCAGTGCAACGTGAAACACCGGATGTATTCTCATGGAATCTAGAAGTTGCAAACGAAAAGTGACAGCATTGATCTGAGCAATGATCTCAAAAGGACCCATGAACCTCTGACCCAATTTATGAGAAGGAACCCTAAGCTTAACATTTCTTGTTGACAGCCAAACACTGTCACCAACATGATAAACTGGGGCCTCCGTTCTATGCTATGCTATCCGTTCAGCAGCTCTCTTGTAACATTCCTGAGCCTCCAAAAGAGTCTCCTTCAACAGGTCTTGGGAATCTCGTAAGGTGGTTAGCCGATCAGTGACTGCAGGAATGGAAGTAGTAATTGGGAGACTCACTAGAAAGGTTGGATGGTAACCATAGTTGGCAAAAAATGGGCTCAAAGAAGTGGAGCAGTGTTGGGCATTGTTATAGGCAAACTCCGCCGTGGGTAGAAAATCCAGCCAGTCATCCTGCAGGTAACTAATATAGCACCGCAAATATTGCTCTAAAGTCTGGTTGGTTCGCTCAGTCTGTCCATTACTTTGTGGATGAAAAGCTGACGACAGATTTACATTAATACCTAGATTAGAACAAAAATGTTTCCAAAAACGAGATGTAAACTGCACTCCCCTGTCAGAAACTACTTCATCAGGCACTCCATGCAAGCGAAATATTTCCTGAATAACCAGGTCAGCCGTCTGTTTAGCTGAAGGGAGACCACGAGCTGGTATGAAATGACCCATCTTAGTTAACCTGTCCACAACAACAAGATTGGTAGTGTGTTCCTTAGAGGGAGGTAGTTCCACAATAAAGTCCATGGATATAGATCCCCAGGGACGATGAGGAATCGGAAGAGGCTGAAGCAAGCCAACAGGGGATGAGCGAGGAGTCTTATGTCTGGCACATACATCACAAGAGGACACATACTTCTTAACATCCTCATAATACTTCGGCCACCAAAAGGATCGGGCAAGTAACTCTTGTGTCTTTCGGATTCCTGGATGACCTGCTGGTTTTGAATCATGGTAGAGACGTAAAAGGTCCAGTCGCACTGACTCCGGAGCAAACAGATGTTGTTGAAAAATCCAAAACCCATTAAGCATCGTCATATGGAGATCACGAGGAGGATCACGAAGAACTGAATCTTCAGCATAGCCCTTTTTAATGCAAGACATCAGATCAGAAGGAAATGTAACTCCTATAAATATATCCTCCAGCAAGATGGTGGTCTTGGTGACGGTAGTATGGAGGGGGTCAACTATTCTAGACAAGGCATCCGCATTACCATTCTTGGAGCCAGGACGGTATGTAACCAAAAAATTCAACCTCGAGAAGAATAGGGACCAGCGTGCTTGTCTGGCTGACAGTCTCTTAGCTGATCGAATACATTCCAGATTTTTGTGATCTGTGAGGACAGTAATTGGATGGGTAGCTCCCTCCAAGAGATGTCTCCATTCGGTGAAGGCAGCTTTTATAGCCAATAGTTTTTTATTCCCTATGTCATAGTTTCTTTCTGCTGGCACCCTCTGGCGGGAATAGAAGGCACACGGATGTAACAACATCTTAGGTCCAGTCCTTTGAGACAGTATAGCACCAACAGCTGAATCAGAAGCATCAACTTCCACAATAAATGGTAATTCCGGCTGAGGATGTAACAGGACGGGGGCAGATGTAAACAGAGTCTTTAATCGGGAGAATGCGGTATCAGCCTTATCGGACCACTGAAAAGGAGTCCCTTTACGTGTAAGTTCAGTGATCGGTGTAATAATGGCAGAGAAATCCTTAATGAAACACCTGTAAAAATTGGCAAACCGCACAAATCTCTGAATATCTTTTTCATTCTTGGGGATGGGCCAGTCTAGCAGAGCTTTAATCTTACTTGCATCCATACTTAAACCTTTAGGAGTTATTACATACCCCAGGAATTGAATTTCTGTTTGTTCAAACTCACATTTTTCCAGTTTAATGTATAGGTGGTGGGTACGAAGGCGCTCCAGAACTATACGGACCTGTTTTCTGTGGTTTTCAAGATTATCAGAAAATATTAGGATATCATCCAAATATGCCACAACAAACTGATCCAGTAGATCTCGTAGTACATCATTGATAAGATGCTGGAAAGTTGCAGGGGCATTACAAAGCCCAAATGCCATTACTAGATATTCGTAATGCCCGTACCTGGTTCTGAAAGCTGTTTTCCATTCATCATTTGGTCTTATGCGAACCAGATTATATGCCCCCCGAAGATCAAGCTTTCGTAAATATTTTAGCTGAGCGAAGTCTCTCCAAAAGTTCAGGAATGAGAGGCAATGGGTAGCGGTTTTTAACAGTGATGTTATTAATGTCCCTGTAATCAACGCATGGCCGTAGGCTGCCATCTTTTTTTTCTACAAAGGATATAGGAGCTCCTGCTGGAGAAGTAGATGGTCGAATAAAGCCTTTGGCAAGATTTTCTTGTATGTATTGATGAAGAGCTTTCAATTCAGGCTCAGAAAGGGAATATATACGGCCAAATGGGAGAGCAGCCCAGGTAACAGCTCTATTGGGCAATCATAAGGCCTGTGGGGTGGAAGCTGATCAGCATTCTTCTTATCACAGACATCTGCAAAATCTCGATTTTGTAGAGGAAGCTTAGTCAAGTTTGTAGCAACCATTTCATTAATTGTTGTGGCAACAGGTGTTACCTTAGAGGGTTGACAATTCATTTAAATTACCCAAGACTGGACTGGACTGTCCTTTTCCAGAAGAGGGGAGCCCCAAGCCAGGGCTTCATCTTTGAATAGGGAGAAAATAAATCCCACCTTCTCTTTTTCAGATGGAAAATGGTGAGGTAACATCATGAAGTGCAAACGGCATTGATTCAGTAAACCCCTAAATCTTTTGCGATCTCCTCCAAACTTTTCTGGTACGGGCATCTTGTGCAGGTGTAACAGTAGCAGCCGCAACATCACGTGCCCTGTAGCTGGTATACTCACTGTGCATTGACTGAACTTTATTTTGCAGTTCAGCTACCTGGTCCTGCAGCACTTGAATGGTCTGTGCCTGGGTCTGCACAGTTCTTGCAGTAAAAGCAACCTGCTGGGCCAATGCAGAATCTGACCCGGCGGTCTCCATGAAATGTCCAGATTATTCTGTAATGATATAGGAATCACAAGGTTTTGGAGACCAGCAGCCTAGGTCAGCAATGATCCAATTCAGCAACTTATAGGTGAAACAGGAACAAGCTTTATTGAAGGGAACAGGAACCACAATAATCTGGCAAGGTACATAGACAGGAAGTGCCTTATATAGGCCAAGGACCAGACACATCTGAAGAGACTAGTCACTGATACTATTGCTAGCAGAGTCAAGGTTTATCAGATCTCAAGGAAATTCACAAAGGCAGGCTGGCACAGTGGTAGGAAAGAGGTTCAGCAGCCTGGGGACCAGGGTTCAAAACCCAGCAGAGTAAATTCCTCACAGAAAGAGAGAAAGCGAGGTGGAGAGAGAAAGCGATGGGAGAGAGGGAAATGGAGACAAATTTAGGAGAGCGAGAGAAAGAGAGGGAGAAATGGAGGAAGAGACAAAGAGGGAGAGGGAGGCAAAGAGAGGAGAGAAAGGGAGAGAAAGCGAGAGGGAGAGAAGTAGAAATATCAGTCCTTATTATTATATCCATCCGTAACCTATGAGTCTTTCTTAATAAATCAGTCCTTCTTATCATACCAGTCCTTCTTATCATATCAGTTCTTACCCTATTAGTCCATTGTATCCAATCAATCCTTGTTCAGTTAGTCCTCTCCTTCTCCCCCTCTCTCTTTGTCTCGCTCCCCCTCTATATCCCTCTCTACCTATCAATCTCCCACCCTCTATCTCCCTCACCACCTATCTATCTCCCGCCCTCTATTTCCCTCTCCACCTATCAATCTCCCACCCTCTATCTCCCTCTCCACCTATCTATCTCCAACCCTCGCTTTCCACATTTCTCCTTCTCACACACAATCATTTCTCTCCCAGCCTCCTCTCTTACAGACACTGATAATTTACCAACAGGATCAACAGACTTACAGCGCCGCAGCAAACCGAAGACAAAAAGTGAATGGAGAAGACTACAACTCCCAGTATCCCTTGCGGCGGTTACAATTTTCCTTTATTCTAATTCATGCATCGAATGGAGTTAATTTTACTTGTGTTTAATTACATAACCAAATAATTTGATACATTCTTTAATACAACGTATATATAATTTAAATAATATCGGCTTTGTGAACATTCGCTTTCTTTTGCCCATAACAAACATGGAGCTTTACCAACAGGGACGTCACGATGATGCCTAGCAACTGGCACCGCGAAACTCGGAAGTGAGGTCAGGACACAGAGCAGAGAGAAGGTAGAAATATCTGTCTGTCTGTCTATCTATGTGTTTTTATATATATATATATATATATATATATATATATATATACACACACATACATATATATATATATATATATATACACACATATATATACATACATACACATATACATATACATACACATACACACACACACATGCACATATACGTATCTGTATATTGGTGTGTGTATATATATATATATATATATATATATGTATATTAGGGTGTATGTGTGTATATATATATATATATATATATATATATACTAGCGTATTGCCTGTCAAAAAATGACGGCAATGAGATGTGTATGTTTTAAAAGTTGTTTAGTTATTAATATACATATGGAATTGTAAGGTAGCTAATGGTGTTTTGTGTGTACTACTGAAATATAGAAATCAAATGAATAAATGAATTTACGTATTTTTATGCATTGTGTTGAAGAGCTGGCAATCTGTGTTGATGTTGCTGCAGCATTAGTGGTGTGGAGGTGTTGTGTAAGCGTGATGAACGTGTACAGTGTAATAGTGTGCGTGTGCGAGCCGAAACCGTTAACGCAGCTGTGTACTTCCGCATTATCCTAAAATGGCGGATAATGTGTGGTATGCGTCTTAGCGGATTATCTGTACGTGTTTTCCGTGGTTATAGTGTTGTAGCCTCGTTTTCGTTTTGTTCGTCCGCCATTTTTTCTGCGGCGCTCATTGCCAAAGTACTACGGTTTAACGGCTCGTCTCGCTGCCTGAGGCTCACCGGGCAATGATCGCCTGCGGCGTTCATCGCTAAGCCCGCTCAAGTACTACGGTTTAACAGTAAATATGTTCAAATGGTCAAATGACGGTCAATAAAAATTAAATGTTGTGAAATTTGTTTGCCACACAACATGACACTACATTTGTCCCTTTTTTTTTTTCTTAAAAAAAATACAATTTTTTTTTATTGAAATTTTTATTTTTGTAACTTTCAACTTATATTTCATCAAATGCGTTGGTTTAGGCGGGAAATCCGATGTTGCGCGAGACAAATGCGTTAAATCTGTGTTAATGCGTAAATCTGTAATTGCGTTTCGTAAAATGTACTCGCTACTGTCTTTTTACTCATTGCGCGGTTAATCCGCATCCTTTATCTCGTCGTTTTTCAAACACATACGTCTGAGGCTGTGTTTTACGCAGTTCGTAGTAGTATAGCCTCGTTTTCATTTTTATCGGCGGCCATTTTTTTCTTGCTTAGCCGATTTTCGATCTTTGTAACTCGGCTAAATCGATGTAAATTGCAGTTCCAACTCACTCCCAGACGTCATGCCTGGTTCCCCATGCTGTAAGTGACCTTTGTTTTATTTTTTAGTGTGTATTCAGTTTTTTTTTTATTGTTTTGGTTCCGCCACTTATCTCGTAATTTTTTTCATAATTTTTTTTCAAAGTGCTACGGTTTAACGGCTCGCCTGCAATGAGCGCCTGCGGCGCTCTTTGCCAAAGTGCTACGGTTTAACATAACGGCTCGCCTCGCTACACGAGGCTCGCCTGCAATGAGCGCCTGCGGCGCTCACTGCCAAAGTGCTACTGTTTAACATAACGGCTCGCCTCGCTATGCGAGGCTCGCCTGTAATGAGAGCCTGTGGCGCTCATTGCCAAAGTGCTACGATTTAATGGCTCGCCTCGCTGCGCGAGGCTCGCCAGGCGATGAGCACCTGCGGCGCTCATCGCTAAGTCGTACGCACTACGCAACGCAGCGTGACGACGAATCGTAGTTAGACAATTATAATATGTGATATATGTATATTAGGATGTGTGTGTATATATATATATATATATATATATATATATATATATAATCTGTATATTAAGGTGTGTGTATATATATATATATATATATACATATAACTGTATATTAGGGTGTATGTATATATATATATATATATATATATATATATATATATATATATATATAGTAAATAAAAAGTACATCTGTGTTCACACTGGAATGTCTAAAGCAAGTTAAAAAAAAACCTGCTTCCAGCTCAGAGTTCCGAGAAAAACAGTTATTACACTGCATTCTGGGAAGTTGAGCTGGGACACACCAATATGCCCACAAATGCCTCGCTCTTCATTCAATAGCCATTAATATATATATTAGGGCGTTTGTGCGTATATATATCTGTATATTAGGGTATATATATTTATTTATTCATCTGTACATTAGGGTTTATTTGTGTGTATATATATATATATCTGTATATTAGGGTGAATGTGTATATATATGTATATTAGGGTGTGTGTATGTATTTATATATAGATATATATATATATATGTATATATATATATATACACACACACATGCACATGTACATAGCTGTATATTAGGGTGTATGCGTGTATATATATATATATATATATATATATATATATATATATATATATATATATATTGATTATATTATGATAATATCGCTTTGTCATTCCTATTACAGCGGATAACATTTATATTACATAGTTTTGCCTCCTTCCTGTCTCTCCTGCTCTGTACAAATTCTCACCTCCTAATCCTCACCATCTGTAGTCTATTATGGGTCACATTGTGCCCTGTGTAATGTATTTTTCATCATTAATATATTTGATACATTATCGGAAAAACATTTTAGTAAATTAAAAAGGCCTCTCTCTGTCTCTCTTTCTCTCTCTATCTATTATACATATACTAGCGAATTGCCCGTCAAAAAATGAGGTAAGGTAGCTAATGGTGTAATGGTGTTTTGTGTGTCCTACTGAAATATGTAATTTAAAATAATAAATGAATATACTTTACCAATTTGTATGCATTGTGTTGAAGAGCTGGCAATCTGTTTTGATGTTGCTGCAGCATTAGTGGTGTGGAGCTGCTGTGTAAGCGTGATGAACGTGTGCAGTGTAATACTGTGCGTTCGCGAGCCGTAACCGTTAGCGTAGTTGTGTACTTCCACATTGGAGTAAAATGGCGGGTAATGTGTGGTATGCGTCTTAGCGGATTATCCGTAGGTCTTTTGTGGCGTTTTGCGAGTTTCTTGTGGTGTTTTACGTGGTTAGAGCGCTGTAGCCTCGTTTTCGTTTTGTTCGCCGCCATTTTTTCTGTCGCTTAGAGAATTTTGTAGTGTGTAAACTCTTTTATTTTTAGTTAAGTTAAGGTGTAAGTTGTTTTTTTGAGGTCCTGGATGCTCCCTCTTGCTGTCGGTAATCTTTTTATGTATGTGCTGTGTGTATTTATTGTGTTTTTTTTTTTTTCATGTTCGCAAGTTGCGGCCGATTTTTGCGAGGTCGTAATCAGTTTTAACGTGTCTCGTATGTTGTTTGTGAGGGTCGTTGGTGTGACGTGTTGTTTGCGTTATATAAGTAAATTTTGGGAGGGTCGCAGTTGCTGGCAAGGAGCGCCTTCGGTAAGATGTCATACAGCACATATGGTAAGGTATTATAATGCACATAGTAATATCCCATACTGCGCAGAAATTAGGTTCAAACACAGTGCTTATAGTAAGAATATATACAGTGCATTAACTAACATCATTAGTGCATATAGTACAATCCCAGACAGCACATATGGTAAACACATCTATGGGGCATATAGCAGCATGATATGGAGGTCACTATTTATGTTATATAAAATACTTTTAAAAAGATCATGTGCAGAACATATGGGAAGTTCAGATACATAGAATCCTATAAGCACACATGGTAAGATCAGAGGCAGAGTATATAACTGAATCCTATAGGTGCAGGTATTTCCATGTTATACAATCATATAGTAAGATCCATTCCAACCTATATGATAACATTCTAATATTAATAGGTTATTTCACATGCAATATTTGCAGACCTCTATATCTCCATATATATCACCCCAGACGCCTATAGGAGACCCCATCTACTACTACCTGACCCTCAGCATGTAGAGCATTAACCCCTGCAGGCCCAGAACAGGCCCACATAGCAGTGCAGGGGTTAACCCTCTCAGTGCCATTGCCCATGCATTGCTGGGCACACTCACCAGTAGAGTCTGCCCCTGGAATCTCCATGCGGTGTGGCTGCTGCATGCTGCAGGATCAGTGTCCTAACACCCCCCCGGGGCACAGCATCCACACGGGCTCACTGGCACAGCCTCCTCTTCAGCCATAGTCCCACCACAGCAGTGTCCTACAGGAGATGCGAGGGCCGCGGCTCCATGCCAGCAACTGAGGCCCTCGCTTCGCCCTCGCTTTGTGAGCATACAGGCCGTTGCTCACGCTTGCGGGCATGCTGCGCGAGCTCGCGGCCCTCGCGGCTCGCACAGCCTCCTCCAGGCATAGTCCCACCACAGCACTGTCCATCATTACAGCAGCAGTGTCCTACAGGAGACGCGAGGGCCGCGGCTCCATGCTAGCAACTGAGGCCCTCGCGAAGCGAGGGCCTCAGTTGCTTTGTGAGCATACGGGCCGTTGCTCACACTTGCGGGCCCGCAAGCGTGAGCAACGGCCCGTACGCTCACAACTATATATGTGATATATATATATATATATACATGCCATAGTTATACCCACCCTCAAAAAACCCTCATCTGACCCTGACATCGCATCTAACTACCGCCCTATCTCTCTGCTTCCCCTGGCTTCCAAACTGCTCGAGCGGCTCGTCTATAACCACCTTACCAGATTTATTTCATATAACTCCCTTCTTGACACCTTCCAATCCGGCTTTCGGCCCCAACACTCCACTGAGACAGCTCTCACTATAATCACCAATGATCTGCTCACCGCCAAGTCAAAGGGTCACTTTTCAATTCTTCTTCTTCTAGATCTCTCTGCTGCCTTTGACACTGTTGATCATCCACTTCTACTCCATATCCTTTTCTCCCTCGGTATTTGAGACACTGCTCTCTCGTGGTTCTCATCATACCTACAACATCGATCATTCAGTATCTCCTTCTCCGACACCTCTTCTTCTCCTCACCCCCTGTCTGTTGGTGTTCTCCAAGGATCAGTCCTAGGCCCCTTCCTCTTCTTCATCTACACTTCCTCACTTGGTACCCTCATAAACTCTTTTGCGCTTCATTATCATCTCTATGCAGATGACACCCAAATCTACCTCTCCGCACCAGATCTATCCCCCTCTCTTCTAACACATGTCTCCAACTGCATCTCTAGTATATCCTCTTGGATGTCCACCCACCATCTGAAACTCAACATGTCTAAAACTGAACTCCTAATCTTCCCTTCCTCCACACAGCGTCAATTCCTCACATCTCTCTCACTGTCAACAACAACATCATCACCTCTTCCTCCCAAGCCCATTGTCTTGTAGTTCTACTGGACCCCGCTCTTTCTTTCTTCCCTCACATACAATCACTAACTAAATCTTGTCTTCTCCATCTAAAAATCATCTCCAGAATTTGTCACATACACAAGACACAACTGAAATCCTTATACACTCTCTCATCATCTCTCGACTAGACTACTGCAACTCGCTTCTTGTGATATATATATATAATATATATATATATATATATATGTGTGTATATCTATCCATCTATGTATCTATCTATTTGTATACGGTGGTGAGTCTTTATCACTTATTAAAATATAAGTTATCAGCATATTTTTAGCTTGTACCTCAGTGGCCCTTTAATATGTCCTGTTTAAGATTATTTTAAGATCCTGTGGCCCACTTTGGGACCATGTTTTAGGCCCTGTAGAGCCGAGTTACAGAGGTACCATTTTTATGGGTCATGAGGTACTATAATTATTTTGATCTATAAATGGATCCATGTCTGAATCAGTTTTGGGTTACATGATATAAAAGTGCACCGTCTATACTACCGGCTGGGTCTTTTGTCTCTTTCTTGCAGAATCCCATTAACTCCCTGATTATAAAGAAGATGAATAAGGACAAAAAGAAAATGGAGAAGGTCGCTGAGAGATTCTTAAAACAGGCCCTGGAGATGATCTACCTGCTGACTGGAGAGGTGAGAGCTGCTGTATGATGTCATAATGACATCACTGGTATTGTCTATATTCAATCTGTATGTCCAGTAATAGAGGTCACAAAGGAAACAAATGGTGGATATTATAAAGAGATCAGAATGAGCAGAAGTAGAGACCAGTCACAGACCAGCAAACATGGAGGAGATAGTGATACATTATAATGTGACCTCTGCCATTTGGCTGCACATAAGTCATGCTCCAGTTATACTATCTATATGGGACAATGTAATAAGCTGTCTAAAAAAAATGGAAAGTATATAGTGCAATTTAAGGAATATGTTTTATATTCGCTACCTACCTGTCGGACACTTGCCTCTCTCATCCTGTAGGAATACACCATCATGAAGAATAATTCCCCCCACATTCACCACGTGACTAGAAAGCTGAGCACTGCTGGACAATGTGACATTATACCAGGACACAGTGACCCCATTACTGACCAAGCTCTATCTGGACCTGGGTGTGTTTTCTTATCTTCTGGTTGTTCCTCTGCATGTTCTCAGTAACATTATCCTCCTCTCTCGTCTCTCTGACAGAACCAGTCTCTGGGTCAGCTCTGAATGGGACTGTGTGTGTTTCAGGTCCCTATAAAGTGTGATGAGGTTTCCGTCTATTTCTCTATGGAGGAGTCGGAGTATATAGAAGGACACAAGGAGCGTTACAAGGACGTGATGAAGGAGAACCACCAGACACTCGGGACATTGGAAGTCTCTACAAACAGGAGCTCAGGTAATGTTATGATTTTGGAAGTTGATATAAATGATCCTGTGATGTTTCTTTGAGAAGTCGGACACTATCCAGGAATGTCCAGCAGTATCTAAATCCCAGAGCGTGGCCTCACATTGACAGCAGAAGCCAAACAACTGACAAGTTTTTCAGAATTGTGATTTTCCTTTTATTTGTTTTGTTAAATAAGACTTACATTTATTAAATGTAATAATAACACAAACTCACTTTATCTTCTGTTTGTGTTAATAGGGCTCCCTGATGATAATCTAGACATGAGGTCAGTTAGAGAGAAACAAGAGGACCCGAGAAATGTACCCGGTTATCAGCAACAGGAAATCCAATCTGAGCTCTGTGCAGGTGGGTGATATGTATAATAAGAATATATAATGCAGATCTACTTTCATCAGTCATTTATTTATTACATCTCTGAATTCAGCACATGGTCAACTTGCTCTATAATCAGATAACAGATACACTGTCTCCTCCAACCACTCTCCCCCAATTTTCACTGTTGAATAGAAAAACATAATTGGCAGAGCACACCCATTAGGGTCAAACCTATCAGAAAGTGCCAAAGATAGACAACATGGACCCCTAACAGGTAGCATGCTAAAATGAAATTTTTCTCTAAATATACCTTTTATACTCATCACTTGTTTCCGGATCTATATAGAGCAGGGATGTAGTTCTGGAATGTTGATAGCTCCACTGGAGCAAAGCAAAATGTTCTTTAAAACCCCTCAGAAATACACTTGATATGCTATGATATGTAATGCACTTGACTGAAACACACAAGGGTTAATGCACTTGACTGAAATGCACAAGGACTTATGTACATGGTAGAACAAAAGGGTCAAAGTAATGCAATTAGTCTGGGTGCAGAATAATATAAGGTAATGTAACTAAGATAGGAAGGCCAGCTAACCTAATCAATCAGCAGGAGACTTTTGTGGTTTTCTTAACAAGCCAATGGAGTGATTGACAGAGGTGCTGCAGACACTGAGCGTTGTGTACAATAGATGAGTCAAGTAGAGGTGTTCATTATGGATTGAAGTGGCGAAAGACAGTTGGTGGGCAGGTCATCAAGAAGTAAGTTGCAATAGTCAAGATGAGATATGATGAGAGAATGTATTAGAATCTTAGTTGTGTCTTGTATCTTGTCTAGTGACATATTATGGAAATGTTTTTTAGATGAAGAAGGCAACATTTTGTTATTGACTGTATGAGAGGAATGAAATAGAGGGCAGGATCCAGTAGAACCCCAAGACAACGGGCTTGGGAGGTGGGAGTGATGATGGCATTGTTGCCAGTGAGAGATATGAAGAATTGAAATGTAGTAGTAGGTGGGAATATTAGGAGTTGGGCCTTAGACATATTGGGGAGTTTGAGGTGGTGGGCGGACATCCAGGAGGATATACTTGAGAGGCAGTTGGAAATATGTGTTACAAGAGAGGGGGTAGATCTGGTGTTAAGAGGTAGATATGAGTGCATAGAAGTGATACTGAAATTCAAAATAGTTTATTGGGTTACCAGGTGAGGATGCATAGATGGAGCAGCGGCGGATGCCTTGGACTGAATCATGGGGTATTCCAACAGAGGGTGAGGAGAAGAAGAGATGCCAGAGTAGGAGACCCTAAAAGTTCGATCTTATTGGTATCATGTGAACGAGAGAGCAGTATCTCGGATGCCAAGGGAGCGGAGGTTATGCAGTTGAAGAGGGTGGTCAACTGTATCATAGTCAGCAGAGAGATCTAGAAGAAGTGGAATAGAAATGGGACCCTTTGACCTAGCGGTGAGCAAGTTATTAGTTCCTTTTGTGAGAGCTGTCTCACTGGAGTGTTGAGGCCAGAAGCCTTATTGGAAGGTGTCAAGGAGGGAGTTGGAGGAAATAAATTGGGTAAGGCAATTGTAGATGAGCAGCTCGAGCAGTTTGGAAGCCAGGGGAAGTAGAGAGATAGCGCAATAGTTGGATGCAGATTCAGAGTCAGATGAGGGTTTCTTAAGAAAGGGTGTAATTATGGCATGTGTTAGTGAGGATGGAAACATGCCAGGATTTAGGGAAAGGTTGAAGAGATGTGTGAGAGATGGGATTAGTGTGGTAGAGAGGGGAGGGATAAGTTGAGATGGAATAGGATCCAGAGGTAGTAAGGCGAGAGGTTGATAGTAGACTGGAGACTTCGTCCTCTGTTACAAGATCAAAGGAATACATAGTGGATATGGGACTGGGGAAGGGAGAAGGCAGTGTGTTACCAGTTACTTGAGAGGAGGGAGTGTGTGAGTCTCAATGATGGGAGAATTGGTTATGTGAATGTTTTGAAATTGAACCTTAAAATGGCTGGCAAAATCATCAACCGTGAGACAGGAGGTGGTGGTGGGCGGAGGAGAGTGTTGAAAGTGGCAAATCAGTGTTTGGGGTTGGGGGACAGAGTTGATGTAGCGGAACCCATCACTGTTTTACCCTGTTTTATGATTATTCTTGGTTAAAATATGATCCTACAATATGTATGCTGGTTGATGCTCTGCAGAATATTAGCCAGACTTTTGCAGACCTAGGCTAATAGATAATCCTATTACAGAGATTCAAGAGATAAGAAAGTTGTAAAGGATCCTTGCATTTTCCAAAGTGTTTTAATTCTCTGATAAGAACAAAGAGGTGTAATTGAATCAGTGTCTGATTGTATCAAAGTTGCCAGGGAGGTGTGACCCCCCTATTGTTCTCTTTGTGTGTATTGTGTGTAGCCAAATATGGGCATGTGTATTGCCTGTGGCCAAAGAGATGTATATATAGTTCTGCAATAACAAAATAAAGTCAGTATTCATTTGACTCCCAAATTGTGTGTCGTCCAATATGGGAGGTCGGGAATGGTGAAACTGTAGTGCCTCGTGGGTATTTTATCGTATACCAGCGGAGATTTTGGACTGCGTGTCCCAGCTCCGTTACATTTGTTGGCAAGTGGTGGAATTGTTCCCACGGTCAGAAGGACAGCTACAGGAGACACCATTCCGTGGAGTACAGATTGAGGGCAACGCTAGTATCCGTACAGCGCCCCTGGCTACAGCAGGATGGAACCGGCTAGTTTTCGGACAGCGTTCCATGATGAGGATGAGAAGGAGGCCGCAGACTACAGGGAAACAGACAGAAAGGAACTCTGGTATGATGCCCTGCAAGATGCCCAATGGCGGCGAGGTGAGAGTCTCCCCAGTGATGAGCAGCGGCTACAGAAGCGTGTGGCGATGCGGATGTATCTATTGGGAGAGCAGCCCCTGGATGAGTGGGTGACAAGACTAGAGACCCTGGTATGGCGAGAGATCTGGCTAGACAACGCATACCAGGCCCTCTGGTGGTATACCGTTCGACTTACCCCCTGGACGGCTGAACACGACTTACCGGAGGGGGATGATTATGATGGCCCGGGTTTATTATGGGATGCCTTGGAGGACGATATTGATCTTGGCAGCACGGAGGGGTCTAGGTTTTGGGACATCTACGACTACCGGATGGGCATGTATGTCTGGGATGATGAAGGCGAGGTGAGCAAAGACATGACCCACCTGGTAACGAGAGAGTGGGAGCTGGAGCAGGACTACCAACACCTGCTCAGCCTTGTGCAGCCCCAACCTACTCGACAAGCAGAACCAGACTTCATTGACTGGTCCTGGGATGACCTCCAGATGGCAGGTAGAGATGGGACCGAGGTCTCTCTACCGGCCCTCCAGGGGGCAGAAGGTGTCGTCCTTCCCCCTCAGCGGCAGTGTGAACCCCAGGGGGCAGGAGGTGTCGTCCTTCCCCCCCAGCGGCAGTGTGTACCTCAGGGAGCAGAAGGTGTCGACCTTCCTCCACAGCGGCAGTGGGTACCCCAGGGAGCCGAAGGTGTCGTCCTTCCTCCCCAGCGGCAGTGTGTACCCCAGGGGGCCGAAGGTGTCATCCTTTCCCCCCAGCAGCAGTGTGTACCCCAGGGAGCAGAAGGTGTCGTCCTTCCCCCTCAGCGGCAGTGTGAACCCCAGGGGGCAGAAGGTGTCGTCCTTTCCCACCAGCGGCAGTGTGAACCCCAGGGGGCAGAAGGTGTCGTCCTTCCCCCTCAGCGGCAGTGTGTACCCCAGGGAGCTGAAGGTGTCGTCCTTCCTTCCCAGCGGCAGTGTGTACCCCAGGGAGCTGAAGGTGTCGGCCTTCCCCCCCAGCGTCAGTGTGTACCCCAGGGGGCCGAAGGTGTCGTCCTTCCCCCCCAGCGGCAGTGTGTACCCCAGGGAGCAGAAGGGGCCGTCCTTCCTCCCCAGCGGCAGTGTGAACCCCAGGGGGCAGAAGGTGTCGTCCTTCCCCCTCAGCGGCAGTGTGTACCCCAGGGAGCTGAAGGTGTCGTCCTTCCTTCCCAGCGGCAGTGTGTACCCCAGGGAGCTGAAGGTGTCGGCCTTCCCCCCCAGCGTCAGTGTGTACCCCAGGGAGCAGAAGGGGCCGTCCTTCCTCCCCAGCGGCAGTGTGAACCCCAGGGGGCAGAAGGTGTCGTCCTTTCCCCCCAGCGGCAGTGTGAACCCCAGGGGGCAGAAGGTGTCGTCCTTCCCCCCCAGCGGCAGTGTGTACCCCAGGGAGCAGAAGGTGTCGACCTTCCTCCACAGCGGCAGTGGGTACCCCAGGGGGCCAAAGGTGTCGTCCTTCCCCCCCAGCGGCAGTGTGAAACACAGGGGGCAGAAGGTGTCATCCTTCCCCCCCAGCAACAGTTTACCCTAACCAGGGGAGACACCAATCTCCCAGACGGCGCAGATGGGACCGTGGTCTCTGCGCCCACAGCTTGTCCAGATCCCCAACTACCGTCACTGGGACAACCGGAGGAGGGGGTAAGTACAAATTCCCCTCCCCAGCTAACTTCTAATGTGGCCCCAGGGTTAACAGAGGAAATGTTAACCCCCACTGACCCCCACGTTTCCCTGGCTACTGAGCCGAAATATGTCCCAAGTACCCCAGCAGAAGAGCTGACAGCGGGGCAGAGTGCAGTCGGCCTCTGCCCTCCCTTTGTCCCTTGTACAGAGCAGGATGTCCTGCAGGTTATACCAGCAGAAGAGCTGGCATCAGGGCAGAGTGCCGCTGGCCTCTGCCCCTCAAGTCCCCTCAGCGTGTTGCCCCCTCACCACAGCAAAATATCCAGGTACCTGGTTAGACTTCCCCCCACAGGAGAGATGTGTGACGAAGTGCCCTTCGCCACCTTGGCTTGGAGGGGACTGTTTGCCAGCCTCCTGCCCTGCGACTATGGCCCTGGTACATATTGCCCTTTGGAACCAGTGTTCGGCCATACCAGAGTATAAGTCACTCATTCTGGCCCTTTACATACAGGGGGGTCATTCTGTACTTGCCCTGTGTGAACCATGATACCCCAGATAACTGTGCCATGAAGCCCATTCATATAATGAAAGACTATGGGAAAGACTTTAGCTACATGGCAATTGAACTGTGTGAAGAGGATCTGAGCGCTATTCGGTGGTTTTGTGCGCTCAGATCCCAGCTATCTGGGGATATGGGAAATGTGAGTAAATGTGAATTGCAGTAATGCTGATGGGTTGTCAAACTAGAGAATTGACCAACAAATACTTTTGTCCGGACATCCCCAGGCCGATCCGTTGGGATCAGACCGTGTATGCCGGCTTATGGTCACGGGGGAGGTGTGTAGCGGAACCCATCACTGTTTTACCCTGTTTTATGATTATTCTTGGTTAAAATATGATCCTACAATATGTATGCTGGTTGATGCTCTGCAGAATATTAGCCAGACTTTTGCAGACCTAGGCTAATAGATAATCCTATTACAGAGATTCAAGAGATAAGAAAGTTGTAAAGGATCCTTGCATTTTCCAAAGTGTTTTAATTCTCTGATAAGAACAAAGAGGTGTAATTGAATCAGTGTCTGATTGTATCAAAGTTGCCAGGGAGGTGTGACCCCCCTATTGTTCTCTTTGTGTGTATTGTGTGTAGCCAAATATGGGCATGTGTATTGCCTGTGGCCAAAGAGATGTATATATAGTTCTGCAATAACAAAATAAAGTCAGTATTCATTTGACTCCCAAATTGTGTGTCGTCCAATATGGGAGGTCGGGAATGGTGAAACTGTAGTGCCTCGTGGGTATTTTATCGTATACCAGCGGAGATTTTGGACTGCGTGTCCCAGCTCCGTTACAGTTGATATTAATGATGCGAAGTAGTGCTGTTTGGCAAAGATGAGGGCTGAGAAGTAGGAGCACAACATAAACTTGTAGTGGAGGAAATCTGCTGAAGTGCGTGATTTCCTCCAAAGTCGTTCAGCGGTGAGGGAGCACCTCTGAATGTATTGTGTTTTGGAAGTGTGCCGTGGTTGTGAATGAGAGTGAGGGCATCTGCATGTGGTTATGGGGTGTCAAGAGTGGAAGAAAGAATCAAGTTGTAATGTGATGTGGCATTGGCACTTGAAGTTTGTGATGGGGCTGAGAAGGGATTGTAGCACAGTGGAGAGCTGTTGTGGGTCGGGTGCTTGCAGGTTATGGTTGCTGGGGTTGAATAAGGGCAGTGAAAGGAATGTGCTGGGAGGTTGAAGGTTATTAGTGGTAGTCAGATAAAGGGAGTGGACAGATGACAAGGTTGGAGGTGGTGCAGAGATTGGTAAAAATAAGGTCAAGGTAGTGTCCAGCGTGAGTCGAGGAATCTGTCAATTGAGAGAGGCAGATGGAAGAGGCAAGTGAAAGTAGTTTAGTGGCTGCCGGGGAGGTGGGAGTGACAATGGCAATGTTTAAGTCGCCACGCACAATTGAATGAACATTGGAGGTCAGAAAGGGATGGAGCCAGGCAGAAAAGTGATCCAGAAATTGAGAGGTTGACCCATCAACACATAGGGAGATGGGTGAGAAGAGGTGGTGAATGATTGAGGTGAAAGCCACCATGAGAGAGTGCTGCAGGAGAGGCAGTGCCTGATGAGGAGAGCCATGTTTCAGTGAGAGCCAGTTGATTAAATGAGTTGGAAATCAATGAGTGAAAGTAAGTTTATTGCAGATAGACCATGCATTCCAGACAGCACAGGGGAAAGGTAAAGTAGAAGTTTGTGACAAGTGATGGGTATCACATTCTGGGTGTTTCTGGTGTTTGCAGCCCTTGTGGCAGAGCATGGCTGACAGCAGGTGTTAAAAACCTAATAGTTTAGATTTGCTTATTCACAAAGTGTGTCAATGGAACATACATTATTTTGCCTTAAATGGGATTATGTATGAAGCAAGGTGACCTATCAGAGAGCTCAGATCATTAATCTACGGTAGAACCAAAAGCTACTCTAAATCTGTGGGGGATACCGCATATAGTATAAAAATACCACACAGCTGATTCTCTATAGCTAAACACATACACTGAAAAAATTGGGGGGATTTTTCCCACTTGTCCCCCCAGTTGTTGTCTGGCAGCATGCCCCCGCTCTGCCTCACAGCTCAGAGTGTTGTTGCGCCTCCTAAGTGACTTCAACGGATCAGGCTGCAGGGGTGTGTTCCTATTAAACTAAAGGGAGGCCAGAAGTAGTACACCTATAATACTCTATACTTTAGTATACTAAACAGAACTCATTTTGATGCAGGATTATAAAGGGTTAAATAAGACCTTATCTTCCAGTCCTCAGAAAGTAAAGTAAAATCTTGTGTGGGATGAGAAAGAGGTATCAATAGGGTAAAAAAAATAATATTGTCAAGGGATTAACACTTGGACGAAATGTAGCTAAACTAGTAGAGAAACATGGGCAGATTAGATAGGCCTATTTCTTCTGAAAAATGTTCTTGGTTGTCTAAATTATTGCCACATTACTCTTAAAATACTACATAAAATATATTACTCTGTATAGACCAATGTGAGCAACAGTAAGCACATGTGGCCCCAAGCCTGTTCTTTGAAATGGGAGAGCAGGCCCCTCTTTAACAATACAGGGTGCATTATATCTCTCTAAAATTAGCAAATAATTATGTTCCCTTATTTTCTATACCTATATTTCCAATTAATATATTTCCTATAGGAATGTAACCATTTTGCTATCTGTAAAAATAAATAGTGAGACACTTTTAAGTACTCGGGCCACAGCGGAGGTTCGTCAGGTGAAATAAGTTCCCCTTCACTAGTATAGACACTGCAACTCATTGGCCATATACAAATGCATACACAATATGATATTATCCAGTATTTTCATATACATGAAGTATAATATATCTCCCCAGCTTGATTTAGGGGGGCGCTCCTCGTCCTCGACACTCCAGGAAGCCCAGCAGGCTGTCCTTATATACTGGGCTCTGGGGCAGCACACATCTTGCTGGGATTCCTGGAGTGTCGATCCGACGAGCTGTTCGTGGACAGGAGTGGATACCTGTGTGCAGCACTGATACTGAGGCACAAACTGGGCATGAATTTAAGAGGGCATCACACTTACCTACACAAGCTGGGCATGGATGTAAGAGGGCATCACACCCATCTGGGGCAGCCCGGGGGACCCTGTCCTGCTCCATGTCATATTGTGTAACACAGGAGTCTATGAGGCTGCTGGCTCTCCGCAGGTAGCTGTCCTTACTGGAGCTGAACTGGGGGCACTTGGATACGTGGTACAGCATATATGCCAACCCTGCCAGAACCCCGTACAGCCCGCCCTCCTGTCCTCACTGTGCTGGCAGCTGCTGCAGGAAGCTCTCTAGGCTCCTGAGGATGAGAGGCGCCCCCTGCTGGCCGCGCTATCCCGGGGGCACCAGGCTGCCCTTGTAGTCACAGAAGCAGTTAGTAAAGCAGTGCTTGCTCTCCATGTCCCTCACACAGTAACAAAGCGGGGATTAGAGAAGATGCACATTGATACAGCCAAGGAAGGCACACAGAAAGCCCAGGATTGGAACACTGCCAAGAATAGGGCCACAGATAACCCAGGACAGGGACACAGCCAGTCTATAGTCTGCAATGCGCGCTTTTGCAGTTTGCGCATTTGCTGGTGCACACACGTTCGCATTTGTCACATGCACGCTTTAGTCCTGCACGCATTAATGGGGTTGCTCATTTGTCTGCGCGCTTACATCGGCGTGTATTTGAAACGGGGTGCCGTATATGTATGACCTATACTAGTTTGGTATGAATGTATAATATATATCTGTTTTTTTGTGATGATCTGGTGTGGATTGTTATCATGTAATGTATATGTATATGGGTGACCTATACTAGTCTGGTATAAATGTATGACTGCCACATGTTTATTTTTACTGGCCATAAAGACATGTAACAAATCCCAGCGTGTAACGTCTCATGTTTAATTTGTACAGACCATAAAGACGTGTAACAAATCCCAACGTGTGACCATCTCATGTTTATTTGTACAGACCATAAAGACGTGTAACAAATCCCAGCGTGTGACGTCTCATGTTTATTTGTACAGACCATAAAGACGTGTAACAAATCCCAGCGTGTGACCATCTCATGTTTATTTGTACAGACCATAAAGACATGTAACAAATCCCAGCATGTGACCATCTCATGTTTATTTGTACTGACCATAAAGACGTGTAACAAATCCCAGCGTGTGACCATCTCATGTTTATTTGTACAGACCATAAAGACGTGTAACAAATCCCAGCGTGTGACGTCTCATGTTTATTTGTACAGACCATAAAGACGTGTAACAAATCCCAGTGTGTGACCATCTCATGTTTATTTGTACTGACCGTAAAGACGTGTAATAAATCCCAGTGTGTGACCATCTCATGTTTATTTGTACTGACCATAAAGACATATAACAAATCCCAGTGTGTGACCATCTCATGCTATTTGTACAGACAGTGACAAAGTGACACCATCAGTTCCCTCAGACCATGAAGAAGAGACAAATATGAGGAGTCCCCGGGAGTTAACAGAGGAAATTCCTGTAAATATCAGGGAAGGTGAGTGATACATTATTTATACAGGGATTGTGATACATGTTATATTAATTGTAAAACCATGAATAAGTGGGAGCAATATGAGAGACTAAATATTTGGTTAAATTGTAAATGATAATATTTTCCCATTTCCAAACACTATATTATATTGAAGAATCCAATTATCTCAAAATTTGAACAAGAATAACTGAATATAGGGGATCAGTAGCTATTGATGTCTTAAAAACAATTTGATCACCATCATAAAATTAGATCAGTACACAGCAGGTAGGTCAGGCACCAGAAAGCAGTGCTGTTCTCTCATGCATGCTGCACTAGTTTCCTTACTTTTCACCAATTAAAGTCAAACTTATATATATAAATATTTAATTGAAGAGTGAAACCGCCTTGATAGTCCAGTAATCTAGTAATTTAGTAATTTTTTATATATATATATATATATATATATAGATTAATAATGAGTATTGCAGTATAATTTGATACCTTTTGTATTGGACAAACGTGTTATTTATATTGACAAGTTTTCTTGTTATCAAGTCTGAAGCAATACTGACATAAGATGGAACCCTCAATTTGAAAAAAAAATTTGATTTGTCATCACGTGGGGCGCAGTTGCGGAAGTGGAGGCTTGCACATTTTGGCTTCAATGAGCCAAAGGCTCATTGCGGAGGGACACATTTGCGGAGGTGGAAATGCGGACCTTGTGAAGCACGTCTTTTAGGGAACCTCAAGCAAAAAAAAAAAAAATCTGTGCTCGTAAAAGTTCCGACCTCGGAAAAACACGAATTTAACAGCCAAACCATGGTAATCGAAAAACACGAAAAATAATAAAAAATAAATAAAAACACACTCGCACACAGCACAGGGGGAGAGCCAGGAAGCTTGGGATTGATGTTGCAAGTGAATTTGAGCCACATTTGGGGGTTTTCGTCATTCCAAAATCGGCTAAGCGAGGAAAAAAATGGCTGCCGAAAAACTTTAAAAATTCTGAAACTGCATGAATACGAGGCTGAGCAAAGCCAGGCATGCAGGACTTTCTAAATAAAACAAACAGCTGACACACAGAGGATAAACACACAGGGAAGGGACAGAGGGTATTGTGGAAAAAGACATATGGTATTCCCAAGCACAAAACTTGCAGGTTAACGAACCCTGCAATGAGCAGGCATACAGTAGCCCGGAAAGGTTCTCAATGAGCGTCATAGGCGCTTAGCGTGGTGCTCGCTATGATTGCCGAAGGTGATCATTGCAAAGCAGGAAAGTTAAAGTACACGAGGGGAGAGGCTCGCAATGAGCGCCGAAGGTGCTCAGAAGAGCAAAAGCCTCACATTGTGTGGCAAACACAACTATCTGACATTTAATATATACAAAACAGATTCTGGGTGTACATAATTAAATATAAATATATATATTTATGTTTATGTGTATACTAGGTAATTGCCCGTCAACAATGATGGGAATAAAATTGTAAGGCTGGCAATGCTGTTTGCCACATAATGTCTTGGATTGTGTTACTGCCTTGGATTAAGTGTGACTGGCTTGGCTTAAGTTTTAGTGCCTTGTGTTAAATGTTAGTGGCTTGGATTAAGTGTTACTAGCTTTCGTTAAGTGTTACTGTGTAAGGCTCGTTTTCACGTCCTTCGGCCTCGTTTTTGTCATGTTGCATTTTTTCAGCAACCATTTTTTGATTGCTTAGGTGATTTTAGATTGTGAAAAAACTGTAAATATGCCTCAAATTAACTTGCAACCTCACTCACAGGCTCCCTGGCTGTCCCATTGTTCTGTGTATGAGTGTGTAAATTAAGGCATATATGTTGTTTTTTTCAGTTGTTTCCAGTTCCGTGGTTCGGCCGGATAAAGTCATAATTTTGCGAGGAGTACAGTGCATGTACGGGTTTCGGGCCTAAGTCTTACGGGTCGTAAGTCGCGTATGCCTAAACTGCTCGTCTCGCTTTGCGAGGCCCACAGTTGCAGCTAAGTCCCATGTCAATGACTCACCTCGCTTTGCGAGGCTCACAGAGGGCCGCAAGCGCAGCCTAAGTCCCGCATCAACGGCTCGCCTTGCTTCGCAAGGGTTAC
The DNA here is from genome assembly GCA_027410445.1 of Discoglossus pictus. NCBI lineage: Eukaryota > Metazoa > Chordata > Amphibia > Anura > Alytidae > Discoglossus > Discoglossus pictus. The sequence continues at coordinate 12,536,291 of CM050163.1, read as the reverse complement.
CAACACCGCAAACGTTACGAACAACAGTCCCACAGCTCGACAATGATATATGTGATGTGATCTCAGCGCCTCTTGCACACAGGCTCGCTATGGACTCTACACATACACTTATCTCACTCCCTATATTGTAAATACATCAACTGTAAGGGACGGCCTCCTGTGTGCTCCCAATGGGGCACTCTATGGACTCTACACATACATCACCCACTTACCTCACTACCTATATTGGTAAATACATCGCCTGTAAGTGCCGGCCTCCTGTGTGCTCCCATCATCCAATGGGGCACTCTATGGACTCTACACATACATCACCCACTTACCTCCCTCCCTATATTGGTAAATACATCGCCTGTAAGTGACGGCATCCTGTGTGCTCCCATCATCCAATGGGGGATCATGTCTCCTGCCCCATAATAGGAGCATGAATTACACTAGAGTCTAATAACTTGTAAGGAAGCGGCTGTAAATTAGCCCTAACCCCAGAACACGCTTAAAACAAATGCAATGAGCATTATCTGTTGCATTAGTTTTTTTTAAGTATTTTTTTTAAAATATAGAGATTATACAAATATTGCTGTCATTCTAATCTCCAGTTTGCCTCTCCAGACAGAGCTGCCATGTAACAATTTATTCCGTTTTTTTGCCATTGACACATTAGTCCCTAAATCTGTAATCTAATTAGACCTGCTGGTCTTCTGAGCCATCCAGATTACAGATGTTTTTCGATGTGGTGGTAAAACCTTGTAGAATATTCTTTCTATTAAGCTTTGTCTTTGGTCCGTGCTGGTTATAAACTTGTAAATACCAATATAATCATATATATATATATATATATATATCTGTACAGGCAGCAAAAGAGGGAAATCAGAGCTTGACCAAGAAGAAGAGACAAATGCGATGAGTCACCAGCAGATTAAGGAGGAGGAGATTCCTATTAATATCAGTGACGGTGAGTGATCCTCTCTTACTGTGATAAATATCAGACGTATAACACAATTACATAGTAGGAGATACTCTGTATCTGCTTAAATTAAAGTCACTGATGACAATATTCTTCATTTAATTTAGTGTCTTTGCTGCCAAATATATTTATTATACTTCAATTGCAATCATATTTTAGAAGATCCTGTTTGTATTTAATTTAGTTTCTTTTGAGCATTGGTTAAACACAATAAAGTTTTATATTTATTAAAGATGCCATTTTTATTAAAGGGTCATTTGCACCCAGATACCTGTACAATCTGCTGTATTTTGGTGGTGGCTGAATCGTAGTAGTAAAGTAAATTATAGCTGAAATCAGGATTTTTATAAAGGTGTTTGTAAAATGGGAAAGATAAATATTGATGGCTGGAGATGAAATAATAATAAGAAAAGTGACCAATAACAAGCTGTTAGTGTGATTCATCCCCCTAGCAGGAAAGCAATGTAATACATATTATTGTGCCACAGACATAAATCATATGTCGTTAAACAAACAACCATAATAGCCATTCAACCCAATTGACCATTTATGAAAGGGATATGTAAGCGAGCTGGATTATGAGTGCATCTGATAGAGGAGAATTAGTAGTGTATGAAAACTTTTTTTTGCATGAAAACATCCCAAAATAAACATTAATTAGCTTACCTTGAAGTTAGCAAAATGTCCTGTTTTTTGGCATCTGCATTTTATCGTGTACACCCCTAGAAAACTCCACCTCAATTAGCATAACATTAAAATTCTGAATCAGGATAATACATTGTATCATTCTTCACCTCAGTGGCTTCTGGCATGTGCTCAGTACAAGACCTGCAACAGTTACTTCCTGTGCTCTGTACCAGAGAGGTCAAAATTTGTATCTTGCTGTATTTCATGTGGGTACACTGCTGTATTTCTTGTGTACCCAGCTTATGTAACTGAACTTTTCTATATAACACGTTTTCATGCACTACTAATTCTCCTCTATCAGATGCATTCATAACCCAGCTCACTTGCATATACCTTTAAGTGTACATTTGTCTCATACTTAGACTAATCATTTCAGTTTAGATGTATGTTATATCTCTCAGATTTTAAAATAATTTACTCCTGGCGCTTTTATTTCCAACAGATTTTCCTGAGATTTGGAATAACATTGAAGAGAACCACATTTCCCTTCGTTCATCAGATTGTGTACTGTAAGATTTCAGTGTATCTCATAGTTATCTAGAAGTAAAGCCAATTACTTACAGAGTACAAAAAACATTTGCATGTTCTGAATATGGGAAATGTTTCACCCAGGTAACATCTCTCAGTCAACATATGACGGCTCACCCAGGAGAAAAACCATTTGCATGTTCTGAATGTGGGAAATGTTTAAGTTGGACCACAAATCTTAATCGACATATGAGAACTCACACAGGAGAAAAAACATTTGCATGTTCTGAATGTGGGAAATGTTTCGGACAGGCTTCACATCTCAACCGACATTTGAGAACTCACAAAGGAGAAAAAACATTTGCATGTTCTGAATGTGGGAAATGTTTCAATCAAGGCACACAGCTTCATCTACATATGAGTACTCACACAGGAGAAAAAAACATTTGCTTGTCCTGAATGTGGAAAATGTTTCTATCTGGCTTCACATCTCAACCGCCATATGAGAACTCACACAGGAGAAAAAACATTTGAATGTTCTGTATGTGGAAAAAGTTTCAGTTGGGCCACACATCTCAAACGACATATGAGAACTCACACAGGGTAATAACCATTTGCATGTTTTGTGTGTGTGATATGTTTCAGTCAGAAAGCAAATCTTAAAAAAACATAATGAAACACATAGGGGAAAGATCATGTACATGATCTGAAAATACAATGTTCGTAAGAAAGCTTACACAGGAAAGAGTGTCATTCAAACCTCAAATGACACAAAACTTGCACAGAACATGTTTGGAATATCGGAAATGCTTCATCTGTTTCAGCTACTACATATCTACATGACACATTGCAATTCTACTAATATATAAACATAATCAAAAACAATGGCTAGCTCATAAAAAATATACTTAGACTTGTATGTAAACACGTTAATAGAACTTTTCAGCAGTGCTGCTCATTTAGTAAATTCTATTAGTGTGTCAGCTTGTATTATTGGAAGACATACTAGGAGGCTATGCTGATTCTATGAATTGTTGCAATCTGCTATGTTAGCAATTGCCCATAAATGTCATGCTGTCTGCAAATGTGTATATACTCTGTTTATAAGTGATACTAATATGTATAGTATGATACATTTTTATTTTATAGATATCTCTGAAAATGACAATGAGCTCATCAATCACTTTAATTTAAGAATTGCACCTTGAATTATTACAAAATAGTTGGTTGTAGAATTAATATCAGGTGCTGATACTATGTAATGGGTTGAAAAGACTTGTTATGACTGAATGTAACTATGTAACTATATTTAAATATAATTATTGTAATTTCCCTCTAAGTCACTGAATGATCAGTCACACAGTGTTACCTTGATAAACTGTGTCAATTTCTTCAATTCTTGTTTGTTATGATTAAATGTAGAATGAATTCACCATATATGTTCAGAACTATCACATAGATAGTGTGGAATCGTGAAAAAAAGTTACAAATAAAGTTATTTTTGTAATTAGGAACTAGCTTAGATATTGAAATTTTAGCTATTTATTGATTTAATTATCCAGAGAAAAAAATAATAAATTACTAATTAAATAAAATAAAAAATAAAAACGTTTATCTTTTACTTGGTGCTTTTTACTATTCGAAAATCCAATACTATCAGTTAAATTTCATGTAATTATAAAAGCCCTGAATATTTTGAGTATGCTGAGGATACATTTGGGTAACATTACTTTTATGTGTAACAGCAAAAAACAAAACAAAATGTAAATTCAATAGCAGGTGCATATAAAATATGAATTATTGCTCTATACGTCCTCTCATTCATTCTGTCTTTCCTCCCTCTTCATCATTAGATTACATTCTAATATTTCAAAGAAACTGAGGTTTTTGTTACATATTTTAGCCAAAGTAACCTGTTTCACAAGAGCTGAATTTTCTCTCAAGTTTAATAAGGAACGACAGACTCAGAATGTTTATAAATTCCTTCTTGTTATAGACAGGACATGGTAATTTCTAATCAATCCTAGTCTTAAACATAAACTTAGTAACAAGTAACTTAATGAGTGTCTATCATATTTTATTTACCCAAGATCTTTGGCAACATAACACACCTAAACCTTAGTCTGTGGTTCCATATTAACCATGAGAAAATATTGTCTAGGGTCTATATAACCTATACAATGCATCTGTTCTTCAATCAACAACTTTCATCCCTCTGCTTTGAGCTCTTCTGTTGGATTTTGGAATATCTGATTATCTGCATCTATATTTACATATATAGATAGGCTCTTCTCATTGAGGCTATATCCATGGCTAAGGAATATGTCAAGGGAGTGACTATCATAGTGATTAGGCAAAGATAATTATTTTGCTTCCACATTCACACATATTGTGTAATTGGTAATCACTATATAGTAATTCCTAAGTGCCTAACACTCTATTATAAATAGTTAAATTGTGACGAGAAATGGAATTATTTGAATGGCTTAGTGGATATTGTTAAAGCTATTAATCTATACCATATCTAGTCACAATTGAATATAATACAATAGGATGTAATACAATAGAAAAAATATATTCCTTACACACCAAAAATATAATGGAAGGGTGTGGAACTGTCCATATATACATATGAGTACTATTGTATATAAATATGTATCCAAATGAAAAATATATATCTAGATAAGTTCCTGTTGGACGATGTTTATAGCTTCCCTCATATGGCAAATGAATTTGCTTAATCCTTGGGAAGTTATAAGATATTTTTAATAGCTAAAACCAATTGTTTTAAAAAAGGAGAAAAAAGATAAGTGCAAGTACTATATGGTTATAAATAATTAATGAAAAGAAAAGTCAAATTATTGGTTATATTATATTATTTGTCAATATGTTAGAGGGGGTGAAAAAGTTATTTTATATGAAGGCTGATGAGAAAGCACTGCCAGTGTCTTCCATGTTATCTACACCACTTGATCATTAATACACAACATGCAATTCTTGATGGTGATTGCCAAAATACCATCTGTAAATACAGTCTTGCAAAATGCAAGTTTTAACTTTAACACCCCATTTAATATACCACAACCAAAGTAAAGTAAATGCACTTATCTTTTAGAAGTAATCCCGACGGCTTGTTTCGCCCTGCTTAGGGCTTACTCATGGGTTAATGAACTTCATTTTCCTAGTGCTTTTATAGCACCTCCTATCCACTTGTTGCCGATATTAAAACAACCTCATTGGTCTATTGAACAGCGTGGTGACGCTGCACGCATTACTGCGCCACCACGCTGTACATGTATCGCCAATCATTCATGCGTTTGCCCTCCATATCTGTTTTGCAGTCGCGTTAAATTACGTCACCACGCGCTTGCGTCCTTACATGATGATGCCAATGCGTCTTTATTACTTCCTAGTTACCAAATGAATGTCTCCATTCGCCTATAACTTGCCACTGGCTACACCAATCATCTGTTCAGTTCAAAAAATGGGAAACAGAAGGAACATTACTGGACTGACTCTCACTAAATGAATTACTGATATTTATATATAAGGACAATTCAATATCTTACTCCAATAAATAAGTTAAAAAATGTGAATATGCTAATAAATCTTATTTGTCTTATTAGTTTACCCAAAACGAAGTAATAAAGGGATGCGATACTATACTCTACTACTTGTAATAGAAAGTGACACACTATGTGTATAATAATTATAAGTGAAGAGATTGTAGTGTGATAATTCTAATCTAATGTCTGAAATCAATATATGTATAGAATGTGATGTGCTAAGCTATAAGCTGGGTATGAGAGGTGATACTAACTATATGGGTGAACTAACTATATAGGTGAATTAATTACTGTGAATACTGCAAAGTGTAACGGAACCCATCACTGTTTTACCCTGTTTTATGGTTATTTAATTCTTGGTTAAAATATGATCCTACTGTTATATTATATGTATGTTGGTTGATGCTCTGCAGGATATCAGCTCAGAATATTACAGACACCTAGCAGAATACATAATCCTATTAGGGTCTCCTAGAGGCAGGAGAGCCCTATTGTGTAAAGTGTTCACATTGTGAAAGATGGAACAAAGAGAAGCATCATCTTATCAATGTCTGTTATTGAATCAAAGTAGCCGGCTAGTCCCTGGGAGGTGTGACCCCACCTATTGTTCTCTCTATGTGTATTACCTGTGGCCAAAGAGATGTATAAATATTTCTGTAAAGGTAAATAAAGTCAGTATTCATTTGACTCCCAAATTGTGTGTCGTCCAATATGGGAGGTCGGGAATGGTGAGACTGTAGTGCTTCTTGGGTATTTTACCGTATACCAGCGGAGATATTGGACTGCGTGTTCCAGCTCCGTTACATTTGTTGGCAAGTGGCAGGATTGTTCCCATGGTCAGAAGGACAGCTACAGGAGACACCATTCCGTGGAGTACAAATTGAGGGCAACGCTAGTATCCGTACAGCGCCCCTGGCTACAGCAGGATGGAACCGGCTAGTTTTCGGACAGCGTTCCATCATAAGGAGGAGGAGGCGGCCACGGACTACAGGGATGCAGATAGAAAGGAACTCATGGTTACAGTACCTCTTATTGCTCCACAGAATGAGTTTGGAAGAGAACTCCAAAGCAGACTGGCCTTTTTCCCAGGTACGCTTCCCATAAAAACCTTGGAATGGTTAATGACAGATGTCCACAAATCCATAATGGAAAAGCAGCGGGCACGGGAGCGGTCCATCTTGGGAGCTGCTAACCCACCTCCCACCATTAACCCCCCCCAGCACTGCATCCGGGTGGTGGGAACTACCAAACCCCTCCACGGTACATCAGGTGCCACACGTGTAACCAGCAGGGTCACATGCAGGGAGACTGTCCCAGAAACAGAAACCGCTCCACGTGGAATACTCCAACTAATTCCCCCCCCCCAGCGGCAGTGTGTATCCCAGGGAGCTGAAGGTGTCGTCCTTCCTCCCCAGCGGCAGTGTGTATCCCAGGGAGCTGAAGGTGTCGTACTTCCTCCCCAGCAGCAGTGTGTACCCCAGGGAGCTGAAGGTGTCGTCCTTCCTCCCCAGCAACAGTGTGTACCCCAGGGAGCCGAAGGTGTTGTCCTTCCTCCCCAGCGGCAGTGTGTACCCCAGGGAGCAAAAGGTGTCGTCCTTCCCCCCCAGCGGCAGTGTGTACCCCAGGGGGCCGAGGGTGTCGTCCTTCCTCCCCAGCAGCAGTGTGTACCCCAGGGAGCTGAAGGTGTCGTCCTTCCTCCTCAGCGACAGTGTGTACCCCAGGGAGCTGAAGGTGTTGTCCTTCCTCCCCAGCGGCAGTGTGTACCCCAGGGAGCTGAAGGTGTCGTCCTTCCTCCCCAGCGACAGTGTGAACCCCAGGGGGCAGAAGGTGTCATCCTTCCCCCACAGCGGCAGTGTGAACCCCAGGGGGCAGAAGGAGTTGTCCTTCCCCCCCAGCGGCAGTGTGTTCCCCAGGGAGCTGAAGGTGTCGTCCTTCCTCCCCAGCGGCAGTGTGTACCCCAGGGAGCTGAAGGTGTCGTCCTTCCTCCCCAGCGGCAGTGTGTACCCCAGGGAGCTGAAGGTGTCGTCCTTCCTCCCAAGCGGCAGTGTGTACCCCAGGGAGCAGAAGGGGCCGTCCTTCCTCCCCAGTGGCAGTGTGTACCCCAGGGGGCACAAGGTGTCGTCCTTCCCCCCCAGCGGCAGTGTGAACCCCAGGGGGCAGAAGGGGTCGTCCTTCCCCCCCAGCGGCAGTGTGAACCACAAGGGGCAGAAGGTGTCGTCATTCCCCCCCAGCGGCAGTGTGAACCACAGGGGGCAGAAGGTGTCGTCCTTCCCCCCCAGCGACAGTTTACCCTAACCAGGGGAGACACCAATCTCCCAGACGGCGCAGATTGGACCGTGGTCTCTGCGACCACAGCCTGCGCAGATCCCCAACTACCCTCATTGGGACAACCGGAGGAGGGGGTAAGTACAAATTCCCCTCCCCAGCTAACTTCTAATGTGGCCCCAGGGTTAACAGAGGAAATGTTAACCCCCACTGACCCCCACGTTTCCCTGGCTACTGAGCCGGAATATGTCCCAAGTACCCCAGCAGAAGAGCTGACAGTGGGGCAGAGTGCAGTCGGCCTCTGCCCTCCCTTTGTCCCTTGTACAGAGCAGGAGGTCCTGCAGGTTATACCAGCAGAAGAGCTGGCATCAGGGCAGAGTGCCGCTGGCCTCTGTCCCTCAAGTCCCCTCAGCGTGTTGCCCCATCACCACAGCAAAATATCCAGGTGCCTGGTTAGACTTCCCCCCAAAGGGGAGATGTGTGACGAAGTGCCCTTCGCCACTTTGTCTTGGAGAGGACTGTTTGCCAGCCTCCTGCCCTGCGACTATGGCCCTGGGACATATTGCCCTTCAAACACAGTGTTCAGCCATACCAGAGTGTATGTCACTTAATCTGGCCCTTTACATACAGGGGGGTAATTCTGTACTTGCCCTGTGGGAGCGGTGATACCCCAGATAACTATGCCATGGAGCCCATTCATATAATGAAAGACTATGGGAAAGACTTTAGCTACATGGCAATTGAACTGTGTGAAGAGGATCTGAGCGCTATTCCGTAGTTTTGTGCGCTCAGATCCCAGCTATCTGGGGATATGTGAAATGTGAGTCAATGTGAATTGCAGTAATGCTGATGGGTTGTCAAACTAGAGAATTGACCAACAAATACTTTTGTCCGGACATCCCCAGGCCGATCAGTTGGGATCAGACCGTGTATGCCGGCTTATGGTCACGGGGGAGGTGTGTAACGGAACCCATCACTGTTTTACCCTGTTTTATGGTTATTTAATTCTTGGTTAAAATATGATCCTACTGTTATATTATATGTATGTTGGTTGATGCTCTGCAGGATATTAGCTCAGAATATTACAGACACCTAGCAGAATACATAATCCTATTAGGGTCTCCTAGAGGCAGGAGAGCCCTATTGTGTAAAGTGTTCACATTGTGAAAGATGGAAGAAAGAGAAGCTTCATCTTATCAATGTCTGTTATTGAATCAAAGTAGCCGGCTAGTCCCTGGGAGGTGTGACCCCACCTATTGTTCTCTCTATGTGTATTACCTGTGGCCAAAGAGATGTATAAATATTTCTGTAAAGGTAAATAAAGTCAGTATTCATTTGACTCCCAAATTGTGTGTCGTCCAATATGGGAGGTCGGGAATGGTGAGACCGTAGTGCTTCTTGGGTATTTTACCGTATACCAGCGGAGATATTGGACTGCGTGTTCCAGCTCCGTTACACAAAGTAATTCCAAATTTAGAAATTCCAAATTAAGAGATGGGATTATATATAAAAGGAACTCATGTTATCCTTGAATGGTATATGATGCCCTTTCACTATTATATCCTTTTGTGAGGTATGAATCACTGTTCAATCCTAAATACAGTTATTAATTCACCTATATAGTTAGTGGTGCCAAGTACGGCCTCATCCACCTAAGAGACCTCCCCTGCACACCCATAGCCTGGCCACTCCTTGCTTCCCTCACTGTCTCCGCCGTCTCAAGTGCTGCTGCCTCCTAGGGGGTTGCCTTCCCCTGCAACCCCACGTCAGCTGTCGAGAAGACGTGATGGCACAGGAGTTTGGTGCCCAGTGTCCTGGCAGAGGAAGATTTAGGGGCTGCACCTATGTTTGTACCTTCTCAACAGCAATCCTCAATGACAATCTATTGGTACAAATGTTTACAAAATCTAACCTGAGTGGAGAATCATGGCTTATGTGATGGTGATATTTTGGACACGGGTGGCTACCCTCCATTACAGTCTTGAAATATTAGATATAATGGTTTGGCTATTACAGAACCCAGTTCCCTCATTACCCTGGCTGTATTCCATCAGGACCTGGGGCTTTTTTAACATTTATTTCTAAAACATTATTTGGATTTCTTCCTGCATTAACCAATTATTTAGTGATGGTAGTGTAGCCCCATTTTGTTGCAGTCCTAACCACTGGTACCTCCCTTGTATATACAGAAGAAAAGAACCTATTTAGCTCATCTGCCTTTTCCTGGTCACTAATTATCAGACGGCCTGTGTTACATTCTAATGTTCCTATAGCTTCCTTCCTCGCCTTCTTCCCATTAATATATGTAAAATAATATTTTAGGGTTACTCTCCCTTGCAACTGATTTCTCATTTTCTATTTTAGCCAGTCTAATAGTCCTTTTTCAAGGCTTGTTTATTTCCTTATATTCACATAAAGCTGCCTTTGTTCCCTCCTTCTTGTATAATTTAAATGCATGATTTGTTTTCTTTATCATGATCTTTAAGTCATTGTTTAGCCACATGGTACATGCCGCTGTGTATGTATATTTAGTTAGGATTTGAATGTTGTCCATTTTTTCAGTATTTTTCCCTGTAAGTTCTTTATCCCAGGCTATATGTTGTATTGCTGCCTTTAGCAATTACAACTCTGTTTTTTGTAGTCAATCACATATATAGTTGTAAGCATTTCGGGTTGTTGCTAACACTTGTGGGCTCACGCAGCGAACCGAAGGCGCTCATTGAGCTGGTGGAGATGAGCGCCGTAGGCGCTCATCCCTACGACCCGGTATGGCAGGTGATGAGCGACAAAGTAGCTCATGCGCATTGCGTTATAACAGTTTCTATTTCAGATCACACTCTATAAATACTGCAAACTTTCTAGATTTTTCTCCATTTCTCCTCAGGTGATGAACAGTGTGACTGGACATTTCACTGGTGGCGTTGATTATCACTTTAGAAGTTTAAAACCCGCAAGTTACAGCCAATAGGTAAGCTATAATTAATTAATTCATTAATAATCAAAAAAAATGTGCGTTTTAAATATTGCAAATAACAACATTATTCATGTACAGAAGCATTTACAAGATATTATTCATGTATGGTAAGATTTCAAAGACAGATAAATGTTTATGTGGGGTAAAATAGTGTAAATTTTAAAATAATAAAAAAGGAGACATTTAAAGCAGAAAATAGCTTTTATTAAGACATATTTGAAAAAATAATTTATGCTTTTAGCAAAAGAAAAAAATATTCATATTTACAGAGGATTTCAAAATTTGCATATTTTTCTAATTTTCAACAAGGTCTTAATAATCTCTGTCTGTGATTTTCAACAGACACTGCCTGAAGAGTGTCGCAGGAAGATTGGCAGCATTTATTATTTATAGACAACAAATTCAAGACAACAGGTACATTATAACAAGTAAAATAAAAACAACATGATCTATCCTTTTTGGTGTGTGCCAATGTGAAAACGTACTGTGACCTAACTAACTCTCTAAGCCTAACCCCATAACCTACACCTCTAATGCCAACAGTGACACACACAAAACAGGATAATGCAACAAATTTTCTTAACACATGATAAATGGAAGGATCTATCCGGTTTTGTAGGCACCACTGTCTAAGCCTAACCCCATGACCTTGACCTCTCTGAATTCATACAAAATGGAAGTATATATCCTGTTTTGTATGGTCGTAGTACAAAAACAAACTGATTAAAATGTTATTTTAACATTTGCATCTCTCTCTGTAATTCTCAACAGCACTGCCTGAAGAGTCTCATCATCTCTACAGGAATTTATACACAACACATTAAAGGCAAGAGGTACAGTATTACAAGTAAAAAAAAAAAATCAATTACTGCTGTTTACACATATAAAATGGAAAGACCTATCCTGTTTTGTGTCTGCCTTTGTGGAAACGTATTGCAACCTAACACTCTAAGCCTAATCCCATAACCGTAAACCCCTAGTGACAACATTGCTGCATGCAAAACAGAATACAAACAAATAAAAAAAAATGAGTACCCCAACCCCTAATGTCAACAGTGGTGCACACAAAATAGAAAAGGACAATGCTGTTAACATAAACAAAATGGAAGAATATATACTATTTTGTATGCGCCACCCGCTAAGCCCAAATACATACCCTAAACACCTAATGGCAACAGTAGCACACAAAAAACATAACTAAACCCATAATGACAACACTACCACACACAAAACAGGATAACACAAGAAATGCTGTTAACACATACAAAATAGAAGGACCTATCATGTTTGATGGGCGCCTTTCACAAAATAGACTGCAACCGAACTAATTTGCTAAATCCAACTTCACAAAACTAACACATAATGCAAACAGTGGTGCACACAAAACAGGATAGGAGAAAAAATAACAAAAACTAAATAAAAACTTAATTTAAACAACTAAATAAAAAAGGAGCAAAAGTACTAATGTACTACTTCTATTTACAGATTTATGTGGCACATACTGAATACAAAGAGGAAAAGAAAAGACGTCAAAGTAGACAACGTAAAAAGAACATGGGCAGAGCAACAGATGCCGGAGCAAAAGGAAATTTAACGACAAAAAGAACGGGAGAGACTCGCAAGCAAAATACTAGCAGCTGACAAACTAACATCCAAGCCCAAGAAGGCAACTAAAAAACAAAAGCATTTAGAAAATGTTGCTGAACAATCTGATAAGAATTCTAATGATGATTTAGATCGTCATATTGACATATTGTCCTTTACTTTTAACAGTAGAGGTTCATAATTGTGGTATTATGAATATTGTCTGCAGTTTTGTGGGGCTTATCATTTCCAACAGGAGACCCAGAGATGGCTAGTTCGTTAGTTGCTGTCTAAAAGGCAAGGTATGACTTTTCACAAAGACAACACTTCCCAACATATTTAAAAAGCATTATGACTGAGCCTACTTTCCCTAATTACCAAAATTTCAAAACAAATATAAGATTGTATAATAGTGCCATATCCTTTGCATCTAAGGGTGCAACATTAGCTGCTAATGTTCCAGGACGTAAACCTTACTGTTTCAAAGTACAAGGACAAATTTACCATCATACTACTCATTTACATCCAGAAGAAGAGGAGCAAAGAAAATTTGCTCAACTATACGTCCTAGATACATTGGAAGCTGTTGAACAACCTAAGTACTAATTTAGATCCAATGAGACATCCCATTTTTTTGACAGTTACCCAAATTGTAAAGTACTTGTCAGAAATAATATTTCCATGCTTGAATTTAAAGTGACTCAAACTGCCATTCGAGATGGATTTAATCCCATTTTATGTGGTAGAAAACTCACACAACCATGGATCATTGATTCATATTTGTAAATTAAGGCAAATAATTTAAATTTCATAAAATATCAACAAGATAAACTATGTGTAGAACAGTATTGTGGACTGATGGATTATGTTGCTGAGGTAGCTACAAACAGAGAGCTGCCAGCTGGCAAAGTCATCATTTTACCTTCTTCTTTCCAAGGATCTCTTCACAATATGCAAGAAAGATACAATGATGCTTTGGCTATTGTAACTAAATTTGGAAAAACAGATGTATTTATTACATTTACATGTAATCCACAATAACCAGAGATTGTACAAAATCTGCTAATTGGACAAACTGCTTCCAATAGACCAGATTTGGTGGCAAGAGTCTTCAAAATCAAATCAACGGAGCATTTGTTGTACAATTTAAATGTATAATTCAATGGAAAATGTTGATCCAGGGAGTAATCCGATCGTCAGTTAATGGGGTCAGGAAGGAATTCATTTTTTCCCCCTTTGATACAATTGGTTAAGTTTCAAGTTTTTTTTTTTTACTGTTTGCTTTCCTCTGGATTCAATACATATTTAGTTTACCAGTTGTTAATCTACAAGTTGCATGTTAAAAAACATGCTTACAATAATCATTAATACAATGTTGACCTGTTCTTACATTAAAATGTTACGACTCTTAAAAAAACATGATTTACCAGTTGGTCACCTACAAGTTGCATGTTAGAAAAATAAACATGTTTCATATAATAATTGTACTTCTTTATAGATAAGAAAAAGGTTACAAGTGTCAACTATGCATATTACCTGCAAAACAGAATTCAAAACATGCACATTTAATTGCCGTCATTTTTTGACTGGCAAGTTGCTAGTATATATATATATATATATATATATATATATATATATATGTGTGTATTTGTGTTCATGCTCTGAATTACTGATTTAGGAACATTCTTGTAATAGATTTTGAATAATGTGTAATGTAAAACTGTATAAATATCAAAATATGCCCCCAGTGCAAATAATTATTCCTTATTATTTGCTATTATACTGTGATCTCAGCACCTATGGACTCTACACATACATCACCCACTTACCTCACTCCCTATATTGGTAAACACATCTCCTGTAGGTGACTGCGTCCTGTGTGCTTCCATCATCCAATGGGGGATCTTGTCTCTGGACCCAAAATAGGAACAACAATGACATCGAATAACTTGTAAAGGAAGTGGCTGTAAAATAGTCCTAACCCGCTTAAAAATTAATAGTTACATAAATACATAGGCCCTCATTCTATTATCGGCCGTAAATCGGCCGCAAAGCTGCGATTCCTTGCAGGGCTCCCGTTACCTTGCAATTCAATTATACGGCGCCGCAAGGATATCCCCTTACGGCCGTCCGTATATCTTGCAACCGGCCGTAAGCTCAGAAATCTTTAAATGCAAAAATAAATTCAAGACGGCACTGTAAAGCTCTGTAAATGCTAGGGATCATAATGGGGGACATGAGGATTAATAGCAACCCCCTGTCAAGCTTGCACATCAGCCCAAATCCGAGATTACATTAACTGTTTATTTTTTGGCCGCAGCGTGGGCGGGTCTGAGGTGCTCAAAGCCCTCTGGACTTTTTCCATGGATATTTGACATAAATTAAAAAAAATAATTATTTACGGATTTGAGTGTAGGGGAATGTTGTGCTATTAATGCTAACACCTACAATCACTTTATAGTCTCCTCAGAGTGCAGGATGGCTTTATTATGGCTTTGTTATGTGCTTAATTGTGTGCCTGCGGGACCTTTTTGCTGCAAGTAAGCTGCGGCTCGGTTTTAGCCTTGTAGAGAGGGTTCCCGGAGCAATTGAATAGCAACCAGGATTTTCTTGTGGCCGAAACGCTTGCGGCCGTTTAAGATCAAAGGCTTTCCTCCGGCCGCAAGGGATAACAAGGCGCCGGCCGCAAGCCTGCCGGAATCCCCGGCCGGAAGGGAATAGAATAGGCAAATAGCTTGAGGCCGGCCTTGCGGCCCCGCATCTCCTACGGCCGATAATAGAATGAGGCCCCATAGAAATTAAGGTTGAAAAAAGACTTTCAGTCCATCAAATTCAACCTGTTAAGATCTCCACTGATCTGCAATATGCGGATTAGTTATTAATTAAATTATTGATTAAATAATTATTAATAGTATAGTATTGGAGGATGAATAAAGAGTTAGTCCATCAAATTCAACCTTTTTAGATCTCTATTGATCTGTTTAATGTGGACTATTTATTATTAATTGTTAATTGTTATTTGATCCAGAGGAAGGCAAACAGAAAAAAAAAAACCCCATTGAAACTTTGCCAATTGTCTCATAAGGGGAAAAAAAAACAAAATTCCTTCCTGACCGCAGAAACTGGCAATCAAATTTCTCCCTGGATCAATATTCCTTCGCTAGTTATCTAGGATAGCCTTGAATGCCCTCTTTATTCAAAAATATATCTAACCCCTTTTTGAAGTTGTCTATCGAATTCGCTGTCACCACCTCCTTTGGTAGAGAATTCCCCAGTTTAACCACCCTAACTGTGAAGAACCCTTTTCTTTATTTAAGGTGAAATAGTTTTTCCTCTAACCTCAAAGGATGTCCTCTTGTCAGTTGAAAATCTCTTGCTACAAAAAGTTCACTTGACAAAGCCTTATATTGACCATGGATGTATTTATATAAGGTAATCATATCCCCTCGTAGATGTTTAATTGTGTTAATCTTTCTTCATAACTTAGCCCCTCCATTCCCCTTATTAGTTTTGTAGCCCTTCTCTGTACTTTTTCCAGCTCTAAAATGTATTTTTTATGAGGTGGTGCCCAAAATTGTACTCCATATTCCAAATGAGGGCGTACTAGGGCTTTGTATAGTGGCAGAATTATATTTGCTTCCCTGGCTTCTATACCCTTCTTAATACATGCTAATATTTTATTTGCCTTTGCAGCTGCTGCTTGGCTTTGAGCACTGTTACCTAGGCTGTTGTCCACAAGCACTCCCAAATCCCTTTCCATATCTGATACACCTAGATTTGCTCCATTAAGATTATAAATTGCATGGCTATTTTTCCTTCCCAGATGCATAACTTTACATTTATTCGTATTAAATCTCATCTGCCATTTAGATGCCCATTCCTCAATTTTATAATAATCCATTTGGAGGGAAAGCCCATCACTATCTGATTTAATTACCTTGCACAACTTCGTGTCATCAGCGAAAATGGAGACACCACACTCCAATCCTACCTCTAAGTCATTAATAAATATGTTAAAAAGGAGAGGACCTAATACCGAACCCTGAGGAAACCCACTTACCACATTAGTCCAATCGGAGTATGTTCCATTTACAACAACCCTTTGCTTCCTGTCTTTTAGCCAGCTCTCAATCCATGAGCAGATATTTACTGCATCTCCTGTATCTCTTAGTTTGCACAATAGTCTCCCATGTGGCACTGTATCAAAAGCCTTTTCAAAATCCAAATGACTACATCCACTGAGTTGCCTTGATCCAGGTTATATACATATATATATATATGTATATACAATTTGCGGGGGTGCGTACGACTTAGCGTGGATCGTCGAGAGGTGGGCTATTAAACTCGGAGCACTTAGGTGATGAGCCTCGCATAGCGAGGTGAGCCGTTGAACTCAGAGCACTTAGGCGATGAGCGCCAAAGGCGCTCAATGCCTGCGAGGCGAGCAGTGGAGGGAATGAAACATGCGGGACTTAGCCTACAAACAAATTAGCCTACATACAAACAGCCTTAGGCTGAAAGTAGTTGACGAATGCGTGACTTCGAAAAAAAAAAATCTGACGTATGAAAAATACAAAGTTAACAACCGAACCGAGCAAACCAAAATGTAACGAAAACACAAAAAATAAAACTCAAAATACAACAAAATTGTCACCGGTAGCAGGATGTCTGGAAGTGAGATGAAGTGGAAGTGGAAGTGGAATTTAAGTAGTTTCGGCACTTGAAAATCGCTTAAGCAAGAAAAAAAATGGCGGCTTAAAAAAATGAAAACAAGGCTACACGAACCCGAACTACGCAAAACACAGTCAGCGATGTACCCGGTAGACAAATACTTTAGGAATGATGTAAAATGAGCGCGCAACACGGAAAACATGACTTACGTCACCATTTTACAATACTAACTTACACATTTACACATTAACATTGTGAAATGGCGTCTTTCCCGCCTAAACCAACAGCTTTGTCTCGCGCACGCAGCCTATATACAGGGCACACTTGCCACAGAACTGATACTTTCTCCTCAGGTGATGACAGTCTGACTGGATATTTTTTACTGCCTGAAAATCAAAAGAGATTGTTAGCTCTTCAGGATACTGATTGATGAATATTAAATACAAAAAGGTACAATATATTAATAATCATTAATCAATAATTAATTCATTGTTAATAAAAAAAGGTTTAGTTAAACAAATTGAGCAAACAAGAATTTAGTCTTAATTTAGTTTAGCAATACTTTCATGCTTAGCTGTTTATAATATATTAATTTAATGAATAATTAAATAATAATGTACTTTAATTTATTAATTAGTAATTAGTAATCATTAAGAAAAAAAATCCTTAAAGTTTATTAATATATTAATGCAAAAAAATGTCTAAGACATTTACACATTGATTCATTAATTATTAATGTACATTATTTTATTAATTAATTATTAGTAATCATTATAAACAACAAATATTTGATATTTTACAATGCCTTTAATTTAGGAATATATTAATGCTAAGCTCTTTAGAATACATTTAGTCAGTGATTAATTGATTATTAATGTACATTAATTTATTAATTTTGAATTAGTAATATTACCAAAAAAAAAATGGACCACAAACAAGATGTATATTTAAAGTTGCATTGATATATCCGTGATGATGCTGATTGTCTCATAGGGATGAATCCAAATATTACCAATGCTTTCCATTTTATTTGACAGTTTCAGCGTCTCTGCAGCTGACTCAACACAGAGAGTGACGTTTGCAGCCATTCAACTGCATAAATATCACCTTATAGGTATATCATTAAATTATGTTCTTATGGAAAAAAAAGGATTAAAGTCTGTTTAGTATCAATTGATGACAGTTATTGATTAATTAACGTATATAAATATATTAATTAATTAATAATTAGTAATCAGTACCAAAAAAATGGTTTGATTTAACAATACATTGATGAGTATGCTTTTATATTTTGAATCTATGCTAATAGATATGTGTTGCTGCTGATTGCCTAATAGGGATGAAGCAAAATATTACAAATGCTTTCTATCTTATTTGACAGTTTCAGCGTACCTGCAGCTGACACAACACAGAGAGTGACGTTTGCAGCTTTTCAACAGCAAAAGGATCATCTTTACAGGTATATCATTAAATTATGTTCTTATAGGTAAAAAAAGGATTAAACTTGTTTTTTTATGGAATTAATGACACTTATTTATTAATTAACGTATATTAATATATTAGTTAATTAATAATTAGTAATCATTACAAAAAAAAGTTTTGATTTAACAATACATTGATGAATATGCTTATCTGTTTTGCATCTATGCCAATATATCTGTGTTGCTGCTGATTACCTGATAGGGATAAAGCAAAATATTATAAATTATTTCAAACTTATTTCACTGTTTCATCATCTCTGCAGCTGACTCAACACAGAGAGTGACGTTTACAGCCGTTGAACACCATAAAGATCACCTTGACAGGTATATTATTAAATTATGTAGTTATGGAACAAAGAAGGCTTCATTTTTTGTTGGTAACATGGATAACAGTTACTGATTAATTAACGTATAATAAAATTTTAATTAATTAATAATTAGTCATCATTAAAAAATAAATAATTGAGACTGCAATAAAAGTAATAACAATTTTTAACATGCACTTATATATCTGCCTTTCTGCTCATTCATGTACATTGTTTTTGGAACTATTAATTAATAATAATATAAAATAAAAAAGATGGGGTTAGAAGACTTGTACATTTTACTAAGCACTTAAATATATGGGGTGTAATTAAATTAGCCCTCTTAGTTCCCTCGGTCCTCGCAAAAGACAGATTTTTGCTGTTTGCGAGGACCGATTCCCCAATACTTCCCTCGCAGCCTGCTTTGCGAGTTAACTCCAAGAAATGGCCGAGAATAGGCTCTGAGAGAGTGCTAGCAAGGGATCCTAAAGCCTCTACGTGCTGCCTCGGAGCAGCCCAAGATAGCCGTGTGATGCTCCCCCTGCTCCCTATACACATCCCCATGCTGCAGGGGTCCCTATTGGGACCCCTGCAGCCCCCCACATTAACCCCTAGCAGCGGGGGACCCCAATCGGCATAGATCAGGCCCCCGCTGCATTTAAAAGTCATAAATTCCCCGCCGTGGCTCCTTAAAAAGCCTACGGCACACTATTAGCAATCCCGGCAGCGGCACCTAAAATTAACCCCCCTCTATGTGGGGGGTCCCCATCGGGAACCCCGAAGTGTCCCCACATTAACCCCTTTCTGCAGGGGTCCATAGGGTCCCCGCAGCCCCCCCCCACATTAACCCCTTGCAGCAGGGGTCCCCGATCAGCAATGATCGTGACCCCGCTGCATTTAAAATTTAAAATTTCCCGCCACTGCAGGTCTTTAAAGGACCGTAAATGTCCTGAAAGGACTTGCGCTAAAAAATATTAACCCCAGGCAACTAAAATTAATCCCATAACTCATGGGGGTCAATACAGACCCCCATAAGCACTTAATTAACCCTATAACTCATGGGGGTCAATACAGACCCCCATAAGCACTTAATTAACCCCATAACTCATGGGGGTCAATACAGACCCCCATAAGCACTTAATTAACCCTATAACTCATGGGGGTCAATTCAGACCCCCATAAGCACTTAATTAACCCCATAACTCATGGGGGTCAATACAGACCCCCATAAGCACTTTATTAACCACATAACTCATGGGGGTCAATACAGACCCCCATAAGCCTCTATTTAACCCCATCAGTCCCATAAGGGTATATAATAACCCTTATGGGGCTGTTAAAACCATAACATTAACCACATAAGTGCCATGACGGTCCTCAAGGACCATCATGACACTTAGTACAAACACTACACTGTACTATAACCCCCAATAAACCATTAAATCTAAACAAGCCCCTGTCTACACTAATCTATTAACACCTATACTACCTACCTACACTACCTACCTACACCATAATAAAAAACCCCACCACTCTAATGACAGAAAATAAGAAAACCTAACTCACAAAAAATAAAAAACCTACCTTACAGAAAATAAAAAAAACCTGTCATAAAAAACCTACCTTTCAGAAAATAAAAAAACCTAAGTCACAAAAAATAAAAAAATCTACATTACAGAAAAAAAAGGAACCTGTCACAAAAAATAAAAAAGGAACATTACAGAAAATAAAAAAAACATTACAACCCCCTCCTGTACAAAAATTTTTTATTACACACCTTAAAAGGAAAGACATACACAATACATATAATACAATACAATACTTACAATACAATACATACAATACAATACAATACATACAGTACAAATACAATAAAATACAATACCCCCTATCTATCTAACATACAATCTATTTAATGTACAATAAATCCTAACTATCTAAAATACATCCCCCTATCTATCTAATATAAAATAAATCCTAACTACATACAGAAACCCTAATTCTAAGCTAAAATAAAATAATTAAGACCACTTACCTTTGCAGATGTCCCTTCAGATCACCAACCTAGGGGAAAAAAATACATACATTCAACTTACCTCCCTGTGATGTCCCCGGCCTCCTCCTCTTCTGTCCCGGCTGCGCCCTGGAACAATCCGCGCTCTAAAAACAAAAGCGAAAAAAACTAACATAGATCCGCACTCGCAGGCCTCCCCAACGCTAATGAGCCTCCTAGAGCCTTTTCCGGAAGGAAATTGGCAATGGCACCTTCTGATTGGCTGAAAACGCTGTCTATCAAATTTCAGCCAATCAGAAGGCGTCAATGTGTGAGCCAATCAGGATGGGATACACCCCCAAATCCCACTCTGATTGGCTAACGCACCTGTCAATCTTTATTTAAACCAATCATGAGGCGCAGATGCCTTCAGCCAATCACAATGGGATACAAAGCCACGGGGTGATTGGCTGAAGACATCTGCTCCTTGTGATTGGCTGTTGTCAATGTCAATCTTTATTTAAACCAATCAGAGGCGCAAATGCCTTCAGCCAATTACTGATAAGTGCCCAGGCCTGTCTTATGTGAAGTGGACTGTTTTCTTAGACTAATGTTTGACAGTGAGAGAACTGCATCTAAGAATATAGTCATTACTTCAAAGAGAAGCTAGGTTCTTCTTTCTGTTTTTTTTCTGTTGTATGCTGACAAGTTTTCAGTAAAAATCTGATAAAACATACAAAAGGCTCCAGAGTACTACATTGTGGTGCCACAATATATATATATATATATATATATATATATATATATATATATATACATATATATATATATATATATATATATATATATATATATATACAGTTGCAAGCAAAAGTATGTGAACCCTTTGGAATGATATGGATTTCTGCACAAATTGGTCAAAAAATGTGATCTGATCTTCATCTAAGTCATAACAATAGACAATCACAGTCTGCTTAAACAAATAACACACAAAGTATTAAATGTTGCCATGTTTTTATTCAACAAAAAAAAAAGTATGTGAACCCTTGGATTTAATAACTGGTTGAACCTCCTTTGGCAGCATTAACTACAACCAAATGTTTCCTGTAGTTGCAGATCAGATGGACAACGGTCAGGAGTATTTCTTGACCATTTCTCTTTACAGAACTGTTTCAGTTCAGCAATATTCTTGGGATGTCTGGTGTGAATAGCTTTCTTGAGATCATGCCACAACATCTCAATCGGGTTGAGGTCAGGACTCTGACTGGGCCACTTCAGAAGGCGTGTTTTCTTCTGTTGTTGATTTACTTCTATGCTTTGGGGCGTTGTCCTGTTGTAACACTTGTAACGGAACCCATCACTGTTTTACCCTGTCTTATGGTTATTTAATTCTTGGTTAAAATATGATCACATTGCTGTACTGTAGATATGTTGTTTTATGTTCTACAGAATATATTGGCTCAGAATATCACAGCTACTAGGCTAATAGATAATCTTCTACAGAATATATTGGCTCAGAATATCACAGCTACTAGGCTAATAGATAATCCTGTTACAGAGACTCTCCTAAGATAAGAAAGTTGTAAAGGATCCTTGCATTTGCCAAAGTGTTTTCATTCTCTGATAAGAACAAAGAAGGATGATTTAATTAATGTCTGATTGTATCCAAGTTGCCAGGGAGGTGTGGCTCCCCTATTGTCCCTATATGTGTATTGTATGGGGGGATATGTGATATGTCTGTGTGTTATGTGTAAAAGATACTTTTACTAACTTTACTAACTTTTGAACCCCTGGTCTGATTCATGCCATTTTTTAATATGTTGTTCCCCTGGGGGAGAGCTTTTGAACGGTGCTGGACTTAAAGGTGTACCCCCTGTTTTTGGGGTACATCCAGAATGTGGTTAAAATTGTGTCTGTTTTAATTGTGTTACCTGTTATCTGAGGGGAGGAGACGTGGGGGTTGAACCATGTATATAATTGGCTGTGATAATTATGTGGGTGTAGCCCTTCAGAGGGCACCATTGCATAAAAGGAGATTCCCTGTCATTAAAATATAGTTCTACTTGACCCTTCAAAACGTAGTCTCATCTCGTTCTTAGAGGGGATCGCTATATCCTACTGGGGATTGCTATGCTTTTGCATACTCCCTTGAGCTGTAACTACTGAACGCTTTTTCCTGATGTACTCTCCTTGGAGGAGAGGTCTTCCCCACACGATCCTGGATGCTGGAGATTCATACAGGGTGGAAGGAAGACGGCGCAGCTCTAGCTAAACTACGGCGGTTGTGGAGTCTGTGGTGGTTGTGGTGTCCGGTGCGGTGCTTGTAGGCCTCGACGCAAACTAGGACGCGTCTATCAACGGAGGTACCCGGTCGGGGTGCCAGGAGATCCGTTACAACACTCATCTTCTGTTGAGCTTCAGCTGGTGGACAGATGGCCTTAAGTTCTCCTGCAAAATGTCTTCATAAACTTGGGAATTCATTTTTCCTTCTATGATAGCAATCCGTCCAGGCACTGACGCAGCATAGCAGCCCCAAACCATGAGGCCCCCACCACCGTACTTCACAGTTGGGATGAGGTTTTGATGTTGGTGTGCTGTGCCTCTTTTTCTCCACACATAGTGTTGTGTGTTTCTTCCAAACAACTCAACTTTAGTTTCATCTGTCCACAGAATATTTTGCCAGTACTACTGTGGAACATCCAGGTGCTCTTGTGCAAACTGTAAACGTGCAGCAATGTTTTGCTTGGATAGCAGTGGCTTCCTCTGTGGTATCCTCCCATGAAATCCATTCTTGTTTAGTGTTTTACATATTGTAGATTCGCTAACAGGGATGTTAGCATATGCCAGAGACTTTTGTAAGTCTTTAACTGACACTCTAGGATTCTTCTTCACCTCATTGAGCAGTCTGCGCTGTGCTCTTGCAGTCATCTTTACAGGACGGCCACTCCTAGGGAGAGTTGCAGCAGTGCTGAAATTTCTCCATTTATAGACAATTTGTCTTACCGTGGACTGATGAACAGCAAGGCTTTTGGTGATACTTTTATAACCCTTTCCAGCTTTATACAAGTCAACAATTCTTAATCGTAGGTCTTCTGAGAGCTCTTTTGTGTGAGGCATCATTTACATCAGGCAATGCTTCTTGTGAAAAGCAAACCCAGAACTGGTGTGTGTTTTTTATAGGACAGGGCAGCTGTAACCAACACCTCCAATCTCATCTCATTGATTGGACTCCAGTTGGCTGACACCTCACTCCAATTAGCTTTTGGAGACGTCATTAGTCTAGGGGTTCCCATACTTTGCACTGTGAATGTCTACATGGTGTGTTCAATAACAACATGGTAACATTTAATTCTTTGTGTGTTATTAGTTTAAGCAGAGTGTGATTGTCTATTGTTGTGACTTAGATGAAGAACAGATCACATTTTATGACCAATTTGCGCATAAATCCATATCATTCCAAAGGGTTCACATACTTTTGCTTGCAACTGTATATATATATATATATATATATATATATATATATATATATATATATATATATACAGTATATACTATCTCACAAAAGTGGGTACACCCTCACATTTTTGTAAAAATTGTATTATATCTTTTCATGTGACAACACTGAAGAAATGTCACTCTGCTACAATGTAAAGTAGTAAGTATACAGCCTGTATAACAGTGTAAATTTGCTGTCCCCTCAAAATAAGTCAACACACAACCATTAATGTCTAAAACGTTGGCAACAAAAGTGAGTACACCCCTAAATGGAAATGTCCAAATTGGGCCCAAAGTGTCAATATTTTGTGTGGCCACCATTATTTTCCAGCACTGCCTTAACCCTCACGGGCATGGAGTCCACCAGAGCTTCACAGGTTGCCACTGTAGTCCTCTTCTACCTCTCCAAGATGACATCACAGAGCTGGTAGATGTTAGAGACCTTGCACTCCCCTACCTTCCATTTGAGGATGCCCCACAGATGCTCAACAAGGTTTAGGACATGCTTGGCCAGTCCATCAGACATGCTTGGCCAGTCCATCACCTTTACCTTCAGCTTCTTTAGCAAGTCGTCTTGGAGTTGTGTTTGGGGTCGTTATCATGTTGGAATATTACCCTGCGGCCCAGTCTCCGAAGGGAGGGGATGATGCTCTGCTTCAGTATGTCACAGTGCATGTTGGCATTCATGGTTCCCTCAATGAACTGTAGCTCCCCAGTGAAGGCAGCACTCATGCAGGCCAAGACCAAACATATATACACATATGTCTATATGTGCATATATGTTTTCTATAATATGCTGTGCTGATTCCCCCTATATGCATTTACCTGCTGATGTCAGATGCTGCCTCCACTCTTTCTGCATCGCTGTTTACGTTGAAACTGAGGGTTTAATCTCATATCAGTGTTTTTGTGCTCTTTGTGCCTTATCTGTTTATCATTTAGGGATTATTTCAACTACCTTTCCTCAGTATAGATGTAAACTTTTGGTGGTGAGAGTGTCATGGTCTGGAAAATATTGTCTACATTTTTGCTGATGACACTAAATTGAGCAAGGTTATAAAATCAGAAAATGATGTACTTTCCCTCCAAAGGGATTTACATACATAAGAGGAATGGGCAACTAAATGGCAGATAAGATTTAATATGAAAAAATGTAAAGTTATGCATTTGGGAAGGAAAAATTGCCATTACATTTATAATCTTAAAGAGTTAACCTTGGAGCTCCTAAAATTAACCCCAATAAAGTAATAAATCTAAATTAACCCCTACACTACCTACTTAACCCAGATTTTTTTATTTTATCCCCCTCTACAACTTTAACCCATAAAACCCTAACTATGCCTATTTAACCTCATTCCCCCCCCCCCTCTATACCTATATAACCCCCTATATACCTATTTAACCCCATATATACCTAATTATCCCACTCTACCTAATTAACCCCTTTTACCCAATTAACCCCTCCTCTGCCCCATTAACCATATTTAACCCTAACTATACATAATTAACCCTATCTATCCCTAATTAACCCCCAAAAATTAAACAAATTAATCCCCCAATTAACTATCTATCTCCCCTAATTAAATACCTAACCCCCTAATAAAATACCTAACCCCCTAATTAAACATAAACATAAAATGAACTCCAAACATTAGAAAAGAAGAAAAAAAAATACTTAAAAAAAAGAGAAAAAGCAACATGACCAAAAATAAAAAACACTTACAGAAAATAAAAACAACTTACAGTGAAAATAAATGAAAATAAAAAATTAAATTAAAATTAAAAAATACACTATTAAAATAAAAAAACAAACAAAGGCAAAGCCCTTCGTCAACTGAACATGAATAAAGATAAAACAACACGCATTCTGAGCCCACATGTTGTGTAGCAGCCTCCTCGTTGGGCTGGGACGGCAGGTCTGGTTGCTCAGCTGATTATGATGAGTAGCACTGAGAGAGTCAGCACGCCCCCTGCTGGGACTCCAAGTGTGCATTCGCCGCAGTCAAAAAGCTCCAGCGCCCAGAAATGTATAAAAATTTTGCAAGATGAGAATGAGCCACCTGCAGCTGGTGTGAGGGGAGATGTTACATCGTATGAGACAGCTCTGCAGTGAAGGTCTGAAGAATCATGAAAGAGAGAGAATGGAGAGAACAAATACTTGCCTCACATGTTAAGTGACAGTAGACAGTAGATGAACAGAAACATACTTTTTCAACAGACGGAGTGTAGGATGAGGGTCATTCATTATTAGAGACTAAAAACCTGTTATATTAAAGTATATTTTATTTATTATAGTGAAGATCCCCAAAAAAAGCTACAGACAATCCCTGCCTTTGGCCACAGGAACTCCCCACTAAATAGGCGATCTTCGTTGAAGGAATGGGCTGCTCGGTATCCGGCTAGTGAATCAGGAACGTGTACATGTACTTTAGAGGCAGAAGCGAAGAAGAAATTGGAGGAACTTCCCATCTTAAGGAAAGTAAGCAGAACCAACACCACATTACCCTCATCAAGAAATTGCACACCCCTTCCCCGAATCAGAAAAGTGAGCAACACCAGCATCACTTTACCCTCATCATGACAACACCACTAGCAACACCAACATTTATATCATTATCACTGAGGAAGCCGTCAGCAAAACGCGCTTGTTGACGTGTATTTACACATTCATATCATCTCCAGCACCTCAAAGAAAGTGGAGACATCATTTTTGTGCACCAACCTATCAAAGTTTTTATAGGTTTTAAATCTTTCAGAGTTTGTTTTTTTTTACACACCAAAGACGGTCTACTGTGTATATTTTATCTGCGGCATTATATAAATAAAACCTGTTTCCATTGCATTGATTTGGGGTGCGTTTGAAGGATCCATGGCTGTTTAGACACTATCATTACAGCAAAACCGCAACATCAACAGGTGGCCATATCCACAGTACTAGTCTACCTCATTGCCACCGGGATTTTTGCACTGTGAGAACAGATCCAAATGGCAACCAGCCAATTGATAGATAAATAGCATCTATCTATCTGTTCGCCATCAGTAGAGTGTATATACTGTATAAAACATTTCTACTCTACATAAGAGAGACCAACATTGAGAGCTTCAGACCAAACATTACCCATAACATTGGGACTACTGAAGGGATTGTGAGCTGAAGGGATTGTGAGCACTCCACCTGTACATGTACTTTAGAATAGGAAAATGAAATACACCATCCTCTATGCGTTCCAAGTAACAACAACCACTTTATTTTTTACAGCAAACTCTATTTCACATTGTTTCATATCAGTGGGAGGACCTATCCCAAAAATCCCCTCCCCGATCAGGATCATGGACAGAGGATCAGAGCGGCAAAACAGAACAAAGATCATGTATTTACCCCAACGTCCTGCAGTGACATCTTGTGGGCAAGAATTGGAATTACGTGTCCTTTTCTACAACTATCCTTAAAAAAAATGACGGTATATTAGTTAAGGGCAAACTGATCTTCACAATTATTTATGCTGATATCTTTGGTGGGGTGATTGCCCCACTGCCCTAATGCACCTGTTGCCCTTGGCATTATCGCTGAGGGCTTTATATGATAGGGTCAAGATTTTGAATTTGATTCTGGAGGCAATGGGAAGCCAGTGAAATGAGTGAGTGCTGAGTATGGTATATGACTCTAGCAGAGGTAATTATGGATTGGAGTGGAGACAGATGGGTGATGGGGAGGCCAGAAGGAGAGAGTTGCAGAAGTCAAGGTGAGATATGATGAGAGTGAATTAGAATTTTAGTTGTGTCTTGTGTAAGGTATTTTGGAGATATTATGATTGATTGAATTGTTTATCTCTAACCCATAATGGATTCCTATCCTACTCACCCAATGCTGTCTAATTATTTTTGTATTTACATTTTTGTTTATGTAGTCTAGTGGCACCTCCCATGACCCTAAGCCCCTACCTTAATTTAATCTTAGGGAGGATACAGGTGAAATGTATTGGTGGTTCAGCAGGTAGTGCTATCCCTCCCCTGTTGGCACTTTATCTTCACAGGGAAGGGAATCCTGAATTGCATCACACACACATGATTCAGGATTCCCTGCCCCTGGGGGAAGAAGCTACAGCAGGGGAGGGATAGCACTACCTGCTGAACCACCATTGAATCCCCCCTAAGAAGCCCACATTATGGTAGGGTTCTATTTATTGGGACAAAGTGAGACCAGGGACTTGCATGGGCACAGATATTGCAAAGGTTCCTTCCCCGCAGGAAGAGAAAGATGAATGTAAGTGTGGTGAATGTGAGTGGGATTAGCTCAGGTGTGGACTGAGAGCCCTGTAGGATCACGTCCAGGAATGGAACCTCTGAGGGATTGCTGTTCATCGCGAACTTCAGATTCATGGTGTTATCCTTTATGTAAGCGTAAAAGTTGACTAGGTCTCCTTCTGTGGACTTCTCCCAGATAATAATAATATCATCTATATATCTACCCCAGTATTTGATGTTCTCTGCGAATCGCTTATTGTTCCAGAAATTTTCTTTCTCCCATACGCCCATGTATAAGTTACCAAAACTCGCCGCAAACTTCGTTATCATCGCTGTTCCTTTAACCTGGAGGTAAAACTTATCTTCAAAGAAGAAGTAATTGTGTCCTAGTATAAAGGTGGTGGCATCCATAATGAACTAAGATTGAGACTTCCATGTGCCAGTCTGTGTCGAGGTAATATTGTGACGCCAGTGCTCCCTGGTGCAGTGGTATAGAGGTGTATAATGATGTAACATCTATTGTTATCCAGCTGTACGTAGATTTCCAGGTAAGGTTGTTTAGTTGTTCAAGGACATGCAGTGTGTGTCTAATACATGATCTCAGAGTTGACCCTAGTGGTTGTAGATGGTAATCAACATATTCAGATAATTTTTCTGTTAGTGAGCCTATTCCAGATACTATTGGACGACCAGGTTGATATTCAGGGTTCTTGTGTATTTTGGGAAGTTGGTAGAGGATAGCTTTTCTAGGGCATTTTACTTCCAGGAATTTAAGTTCTTTCTTAGTAATGAGTCATCTTCATATGCTTGTCCGACCAAGTGTTGGTATTCTGATATGAACTTTTCCGTGGGATCTTTTATTAACTGCGTGTAAGTGTCAGTGTCCCCTATAGGGTTGAGTGCTTCTTTGATGTAATCCTCTCGGTCCTTAGTAGTAATGTAGTATTTTTTTCAATGTAATGTTTTTTTTTATTTTTGGTGATGTAGGTATTTTTATTTTCTGTAATTAGTGATGTATTATTTTGAAATCAGTGGGTTAATTGTATTTAATTAGAGGGCTTAGATGTTTGATTGCGGGGTTAGTTATCTAATTAGGGGGTTAGTTGTTTAATTGGGGTTATTTTAAATAGCACGGGGGTACTTATAGTAGCAGGAAATTTCAACTTAGAATTACTGCAGTATTTCAGATTGGGATCACTGTGGCAAGGGTTAATAGTTGTGGCCCAATCAGGAGAACCCCCTCAGCAGGGTTAACCATTTAGATGCCACTGGTCATTTAAAGACCCGCGGCATGGGTTCATTTTAGGTGACAGGGAGTCCCTAGCTTATAGTGGGGTTAATGGGTGCCAGGTTGTCCCAATCGGCTTATAGGGGTTAATGTTAGGTAGAAGGGGGTCCCGAATGGGAACCCCTTCAGCATGGGAGTCAACTGTGTGAGTGTGTATCTATGTAAGTGTCTGAGTGTGTGTGTGTGTGTGGATAAGTGTGTATGTATGTGTGAGTGTATGTGTTTGTGTGAGAGAGTATGAGTGTGTGCGTGTCTAAGTGTGAGAGTGTGTGTGTGTGTCTGTGTGAGTGTGTGTGTCTCAGTGAGTGAGTGTGTGTGTGTCTGTGTGAGTGAGTCTATGTCTGTGAGTGAGTCTGTGCCTGTGTGAGTGAGTCTGTGTGAGTGAGTCTGTGTCTCTGTGTGAGTGTGTCTGTGTGAGTATTTGTCTGTTTGTGTGTGTCTGAGTGTGAGTGAGTGTGTCTGTGCGAGTGATTATGTGTGAGTTAGTGTGTATGTCTGTGTGAGTGTGTCTGTGAGAGTGTCTGTGTGAGTGTCTGTGTGAGTGTCTGAGTGTACGTTTCTGTGTGTGTGTCTAAATGTCTGTGTGTGTGTCTGTATAAATGTGTGTCTGTGTGTGTGTGTGCTCTCCAGCACCAGTGAATTGGGGTGAGTGTGTATGTCTGTGTGAGTGTGTGTGTCTGTGTGAGAGAGTGTGTGTGTCTGTGTGTCTGTGTGAGAGAGTGTGTGTGTCTGTGTGAGTGAGTATGTATGTCTGTCAATTCACTGGTGGTGAGGGAGGTCACAGGACAATTCACTGGGGCTGGGAGGGTTACAGGAGCAAACCACTGGGGCTGGAGGGCAATTCACTGGGGCAGGTGGGGGTTACAGGAGCAAATCACTTGGGCTGGGGCGGTTACATGGGCAAATCACTGGGGGCTGGGGGATGTATCACCTGGGATGTAGATAAAACAATCCGTGAATGAAATGACACAGATCTTGTTCTGGGTATTACAGAATTCTAAAGGAAAACTGCCTGCACAATCCCCAGACCAAAAATATA